>OOFC01011080.1:40977-90856 GCA_900323345.1 Pseudochromis fuscus
CTCAACCCAGCGCACCGCCCTCACACACACACACACACACACACACACACACACACACGCACAGCCACATACCTGCACCGCTCGGCCCGAGTGCTGCAGAACCAAAAACTTTCTTTGTCTGTATTGTGTCTATTCACAGAACATTTACAGCCGGTTTCACGTCCAGAGACATCCCCTTACACACACACACACACACACACACACACCAACAGCAACTTGAGACACATTCTGAGGACGAATAACAAATCTAACAAATAAACTTCTGAGGCTCCTTTCAGATCTCTGCGCGAGGACAGTGGAGGAAGCGCACTGCGATCATTACAGGTTATTGGACCTTTACTCACAGATCCGTAAAATAAAGTGAGCTTACAGTAAAATGAAAAACCGGTAGCGGTAAAAGTAACACGGCACCCCCAAATCTGCCAGTGAGTTTTAGTAGCTGTTATCTGGTTATTTAGATGAAGGTGCCAAGTAGGTGACAGGCAAACCATAAATGCCCAGAGGTACCAAACAGCCTGTGATACCTTTATATGCATGTGATGACAAGTAAGTGTTTAGATCTGTCTCTTCTCCTCATTTTCTGTCAAGAGGAAAATTATAGAAATCGGGTTAGAGGTATTAACTGTGACTTAAATAGAGTGTGCGTAAAAATTGAGCACCTTAGGTCACAGCACGATGAACAGCATCAGTTGCAGGACTGGTTTCCTGCACAAAAATCCTCGCTGTGTAGTGTAAAGTTGCAGAGAAAAAGAGGTGAAAATGAGATTAAATATCCACTTCATGAGTGTTTGGGGATATTCAAATTCATCACCGATTATTTGAGTTTTATTTGTAATCACTTATTTAGTTAATTAGGCTAATTCAGCTATTCACCTATGATGTCTCATCTAATTCATCATAAATAACCTTGCCTGCAGTAGGTCGGTCAACAACAGATCAGATGAGTGAACAGAGTTCACGTGGGTTCAAGATCCTCCACTGCATCCCTAACACCCACAAGTCCAGTGGAGCAGCCTCTCCTCTGTGTGCGTGTGTGAGAGAGAAACAGAGAGACGGGGAGTGCATGCAGCCACCGCACAAAACGTTTGTAACTGTGAGAAAATAACACTTGCACTCAGTGTATCTCGGTGTCTTTTCTCTTATTTTGCACGGACTGCAAAGTTGAACACAACCACCCATAATCTCCCAAGTGCAGCCTGCACACACACGGCAGACACAAGCAGTAAAAATAAAACAGCAGCAGTTGTTGACAGACAAGCCGTGCAGCCTGTGAACACCTTGCCAAGGTAAATCCTCCTGAGACGAGTTCACCCTGCGTCTCCACAGCTTACCTGCTGCGTTTACCTGCCGGGGGCGCGTCGGTTTGCAGCGGCGTCACGAAGCGACCCATCATTGCTCCACATGCAGGGACCTTCTAGGAAGTCTCAGGGGCCCTCCGGTGTCACTCGGTTCTGAACGTGCCCGTCTCCCCCATTTATTACCGGAGATTACCGGAGCGCTGTCTCTGCTGCTCCCGACTAATCCTGCTCGGGGGAGAGGTAGCGGCGCGCTGACGTCACGCTATCAATCCAGCCGCAAGCTGTCCACTATACACGCCCCGGGCATGGACACAAATCCCCTGGAGGCAACGCACACGCGCGCGCGGACACACACACATACACAGAGGTAATTTAGCACAGGTCAACACACTCCTGATGTTTGTCTCAAAATCAGGTGGCAACCTGTGCGTTCCTAGAGGGCTACCACCAAAATACGCAGGTTGAACCAAAGATCCAGGATAATGGTGTGAAACCTGTCAGAAACTGTTACTGTAAACACCAGAGATGCTTGTGCAAAACATATTTGACGCGGTGTGTAGTTGTCGGGGAGGAATCAATTATTAAATGGTGCTGTCAGTAATTGGATAACACAGGACATAATGTAACTGTTTAAAAAAAACATTACCAGCAGGGTGTGCTGAAGCACTACTGCTTAGCTCAGCAAAAATCAAATAGTCAGTGGGTGTGAATTGTCAAGCTAGTGCCAAAAAGTGCAATACCACCAATGGCCACAAGATGCTGGTGCCAAAAAATAAAAATAAAACGCAAATCTGGCTCCATTCCACTTCCATTCAAAAACTGTCGACTTTATCCATTAAATATTAAGTCAATACATTTTTTCTCAAAGTAATTCTGATACCATTAGCTAAAATCACTACATCTTATCAGTGTCCTGGTGGTCCATCTGAGAATAGTTTCATAATTAAGTAGATATTAGACCTCAAAGAGAGGTATACTTGGGGGTGTGGCTGATTTGATGATGACATTAGATCCTCTTGCTACTCCCCAGCTCTGATATTACTCTGGCTGCAAAAGCCTGAGCAGTTCCACTTAAGGTACTGTACCAACCTGCACTCCAGCAGTCACAGTGTTGGTTAGAATAAACCTTTGAGGCCATGATGCACCTGATGCAAAGTCTGGGGATCATCAAAGTCCCTAGAAGTTGTCAGGTTGTTGGACTAAAAAATTGACTAACCAACCAGCTTTGTTATACACAGTCATGATTCAAATGTGCACATACTCCATCTGCTACCAATGATCAGGGCAAGATTAACACGTTTTACCCAAGAGACAGGTTCTGTAATTGATTTGTCTCCTAAATCTTCCTTCAACTTGAAGGCTTTCCCATTATTCCTCTGTTTAGATGTTTTACAGAAACAAATGATTTTGGTTGTGTTCTTGACAGGATGTCTAAGTCTTTATTTCATATGTATTGTTTTGGCTCATTGCTAATTTTTGTAACAACAATCAAAGGATTTTTTGATGTATTCCTTAGATTGATCAGTTGTGATATGTCTTTGATTTATTAATTGATCAACATTAAATAATAATAATTAAAGACTTATAATTCCTGTAACTTCTGCATTATTGTCCTCCTGGATATCATGTGTAATATTGTGTGTCAGCATGATGTCAGCATGTCCCCACATTAGGCTCTTTTGTGACTGCACACAGGCTTGCAAACTTACAGTAAAGTGTGTTAATAAAGTGACAGAAAAAAATAAACCAAGCTTTGGGCATTGTGTGGAAACATCACCATACATTACTTTGTGTGTGTGTGTGTGTGTGTGTGTGTGTGTGTGTGTGTGGTCTGGATTTCCCTCCCAAACAGTTGCTAATTAACACTGGGGAAGGCAATGAGTGGCATTTGGGCCTTTCCAACCACTTACAGTATGTCTGTGTGGTTACCATCCAGCCAATCTATTCAGCAAAATGCTTCCTTCTTAAATAGGATCCAGCTATTGAAATTAGTGCTGTGTGCAGGTATTTGTGTCCCTATTTAAAGCACTTATTGATTAGTGCGTCTCTGAAACTCTGTGAAAGTACCTCGCCAGCATTCTGACCCAGCACACTGACCACCACCACCACCACCACCTCCACGCTCCTCCCTGCAGCCACACACTCTCACATTCAAACACACACACACACACACAAATCAGGAGGAACCCTCAAACTGAGCATCAGCCCCTCGAGACTCCCCCAAGTGCTGTGGTCTGCAGGTACTGGAGCACTATTATTAGCATTGTTTTCCTCAAACACACTTTCCCATCAATTCTATGTGCAGCAGCCTCCACAGGGTTTGCTCTGAGCTTTAACTTTAAAACTATTAATTTCCCCCAAAAAATCAAAATGCAGTTTGTATCGTTCTTACTAATGGCTGCTGTGATTACCCTGGATTCATTCAGTGGTAATGAGGTTCAAAAGCAGGTGATTTTCAGTCCATAAACAAAGTAAGATCCACTTCCCTACAGTTCATCTGTATGCTGGCACATCTTCATTGTGTCTGAACAGAAAACTTCTCTCAGAGCTTTGATGTTTCCATGTCGACTTGACACTCAACTGAAATTTAAGTTTGGTTGTTCAATCATTTCTGTAATGTAGAAGAAACAGTGTTAGACTGACAAACCCAAACAGTTATCAACTGTTTTCCTCAGCTCAATGAAGTGATTTTTTCTTATAGATATATGAATGAGCTGAATGCTATACTACATGTCCTGCACCATACACTGAGCACTGAGCAGCCAAAGAGGCAACAGAGACTATGAAGATATCAGTGCTAAGAGGTGAATTCATATTTGACATATATTTACTGTAGTTAGGGACACAATCACAATCAATGCTGCTCCGTGTCTACTGGGACTTCTTAACGCATTCAGGACATCCAATATTATAACATGATATCGTGTTCAGGTTGTATTCACAGCGGGAAAAAAAAAATGATGACACCATAAATCTTAAAGAGCAACTTTAGGTGGTGAGAGTGCAATGAAACACTACTTTTGTGACTGATATTACGTTGGATTAGCTTTACTGAGTCCCCTAAAATCTGATTTGTCAAGTATAGACCACAGTGGGTAAAGAAGCAAAAACAACTAACAGGCCTTGCATTGAAAAACAACTTAAATATTTAATTGTTAAGTCTACAAACGTAACTGTCATAGCTAATGGTAAAATGTGTGTGATTTTAATGGTCTTCATTCAGACACTTGAAAGACTTGTAAATGACTTCCTCATGAGGACTTGATTTGATTTAGCTCTTCCCTTAAGGACTTGTTCTAACAAGACTTGGAGCCTGAAAGCAAAGTAACACCTCTGCTAAGTCTGCTATTGTACTTTTGTTAGGGTGGCTGTGGATCAGGGGGTCAAGTGGGTCGTCTCGAATCGCAAGATCATGTGTTCGATCCCCAGCTCCTCCTGTCCACATGTCAAAGTGTCCTTGAGCAAGACACTGAACCCTAAGCTGCTCCCAGTGGTGGCTAGCGCCTGTGAGTGCCTGTGCTTTGGGACATAGCTAAGGTCAAAAAAGTGCTATATAAAATGTACTCCATTTACTCTGCCCTTAAAAGACATAAAAGTGTTTCATATTTTTAAAGTTCTTTCATATCTTACACCACATCACCTTTTGGTTTCCTGATTTTTTGCCAAATGAATGCCAAAGGACCAAAACATCATTGGATTCTCACAACCTTAAGGCTATATGAGGATAACAACATCAGGACCTACAAATCTGGTCATTTCTAATCCATTTCTTACTTTTATTATAGGCCAGTGAAGGTAATCACAGAAAGAAAAAACCTGACAGCTGATAAAAGAGAGGGACTGTTGAGTCAGAGCAGGCAAAGGGGTGGAAATGAAGACAAAGCTGAAATGATAAGAATACCTGAGGTAAGAAAAAAGGAAAATATTTTGCTTTCTCTCAGGCCTGCTGACTGTGATTGTGTCTTAAGTGTTTCATGAAATTCCCCCAGAGGGAGCAAAGAGGTGGCCAGAGACATCCATCACCTTTTGGCTGAAATGCCACAGGAAGACAGTGTGCTGACACCACAACAGAGGATGATAATGCTCGGGTATTGTTCAGTAACTTCAAAAAAAAATCTCTGCACTTTCACTGGTTCATTTGATCTTTAAGAAGGCCAAGACAGAGGGAGAATTGGAGGCAACTTAATAAGATTATCAAAGCTTTCCTCAGCTTGACTGAATAATACTTCTATTCAACACAGGGAGATCCAGCGTGAAACTCAAGATTTTAAATTAAAGTTTGACTGGAGAGAGCACACACACACACACACACACACACACATGCCCAAACCCACTTAAAAGACGCACACAGAAGTTGTGTGAAGTAGTTTCTCCTTATGTAAACAGAGAGAGCGGAGGGAAGATGAAGTACAGAAAGGAAATCCTCTGTTTAAATGCCAAGCTGTGCGTGCCATTCGCTCTCCCCTGTACTTACTTCCTCTTTTCTGCACCTCTCACAGCTCGGATTCTGCACCTTCATCTCTCCTCTGGTGGGTGTGACGGTGTGGGTGGGTGTGCACATGCCAGCTTGTGGCTCATGTTCACGATCCTGATGGATCAGTGTCTCTCCAGAATTTGCCAACAGGGGAGAAGAAAAATGGGAGCAGGACGCATGTTGGTGTGAAAACATGGCTGCAGCTACGAGAAGGTAGAAATGGAAGAACACAGCAAGGAAAACTGAAAAGATGAGAAGACACTGTCGCAGTGTCAATGATATATCATTAGATATTAATGTAAAATGACTGGGGCTGTTGTCCTTTGACCTTTAGCACCCTCATACACACTTCTTTAGTACAGTTACCACCAACGCAATGCTGCTCTGAGTATCAGTACTACAGTCAATGGGAGAGTGTCCATGCACATTTATTTTCTGCTACTGTTGTGTGCAGTATTTACTGCAAAAAATGTGTAATCTTTATACTTTCACATGCAAGAAACTCACTAAACACTATTCACCATTAAAAAGTTCTCTTGCATTTGTATAAATGTGCTTTGAACCAAAACATTGGATGGTGTTAGAAATTGATTTAGAGCATAAATGCAGGTAATTGTGATCCTGATATGACTCTGGTAACAGATCAACAAACAATTTTCTTGTATTGTTACATATACTTGAATTATTATTATGTATTATATCCCTGTATCCGTAGGGTGGCCGGGCTCTCCCTTACAGACAGGGTGAGAAGCTCAGTCATCAGAGAGGAGCTCAGAGTAGAGTCGCTGCTCCTCCACGTTGAGAAGAGCCAGAAGAGGTGGTTTGGGCATCTAATTAGGATGCCTCCTGGACGCCTCCCTGGTGAGGTGTTCAGGGCACGTCTCACTGGTAGGAGACTCCGGGGAAGACCCAGGACACGCTGGAGGAACTATGTCTCTCGGCTGGCCTGGGAACGCCTCGGGATCCCCCTAGAAGAGCTGGATGAAGTAGCTGGGGAGAGGCAAGGCTGGGCTTCCCTGCTTAGGCTGCTGCCCCCGTGACCCTGGATGGATGGATGGATGGATGGATGGATGGATGGCTATTTCCCTGTATATTCTAATTTTGACAAAGATTATTTCACATTCTGTTTATCAGCGTCAAACATATTTACATAATGTATAGAAATATTCTGGACTGATGATGACAATTGATTCAGTGATTTTGAATATAATGGTATCTGCAATAAATGAATGCCTTCATGTTTGGTGAGTAAGATTACTGACCAGTAAACTAGTATATTGCAAACTTACAGTAATATAAGTATATAACTAGTATACAATGTGGAGGTTAAACAAGTGGTTTTGAAAATTTTAATTCTGATCTGAGAAAAGTCCCAAAGAGACAGAGAGAAACTGTAATGCAACAGAAGTAATATACAGTAAAATGTTTATTTGGGAAGTGCATGACATTAGCATTTCATATTTTTTTTAATCAAGCTAATAACTTTTATTTGTGTGTATCTTTATATTTATTGCCAAAGATTTTTAGATGGGCAATAAACTATGTGACTTCCACTGGTGTGAAGCAAATTTTCCCTTCACACTTTCACTCAAGTGAACTAATCTCACCACTGTTACAATTTTTTAAAAGACGAAATACTGCAATTATGTGTTGTTGTTGTTGTTTTCCATTTCTGCAAAAGGAGGGCGACAGCTGGATAAAGACCACTGGTGCTGAGAAGGACTTTGACGAACTGAACAGTGACAGACAAAGTATAGTGCAGTGTGTGAGCAATAACTCCTTTACAGACTAAATCCTCCCGTTCACACCGCCTCGAAAGCCGAATGATGCCGTAAGTGTGTGTGTGTGTGTGTGTGTGTGTAAATGTAAACAGTAGCCCCTTGCTGACAGAGCACTTCTTCAGGAACTTGGGATTGTGTGTGTGTGTTTGTGTGGTGTATTTGTATTACTCATGTTGTGGGGACATAAATGTGTTACATTGTGGGGACTCAAGTTTGGGGAGAAAAAGTGCGTCTGCATCTGAAGTCTCCTGAATCCCTGAATTGAACTGAATTGAGTGTAAGTCCGTATACTCTCCTCTCAAGTGTGTGTGTGTGTGTGTGTGTGTGTACTCTGGCCTCTGCTCCCTGCTGATATGCTTCCTTTCAGAAATACTGTAGTAATGAGCTGCAAAGACCTTCAACTGTGTGTGTGTGTGTGTGTGTGTGTGTGTGTGTGTGTGTATTTCTATAGACATTTCAGTCACAACAAGCAGCTTTGGCTCATTGTCTTTCTCTAGCTCATAAAAAAATGCGCAAGATGCAAAGAACCGTTTGAAAATAACAGACTCAGAAACTCACATATTGACATTTATTTCTTCATGGGGGGGATTCGATTTACACCCATCAAACTATAAGAAAAGAAGTATCAGCAGCAGCACTTGAGGCCATTACACTCCACTCACACACACACATGCAAAGACTCGATTGTGTTCATAAGCAATAAACTTGTTGGCTTCACAAACTGTCAAGTTATAACACAACACACGAGTAAACCATTTACTTTCAGAGTGTTGCTTTTCCATTTTTAGTGTAGTATCATCTTTCCTTGGCTTTTGTTTTCACCTGTGTTGTTTTGTTTATTTGTCCGTCCATCCATCTGTTAGCAGTATTACAGAAAAACTACCGAACAGATGTGAATTATTTTGGGAGAGACAGGGGATCAAAACCCCTCTCAGTTAAAATGAGCTAATGTTTTAACAAAGACAATGGCAACACTGCATCTCTGAGCTGTGGAGGAAGAAGAAGAATGAAGCAGTAGGTTCAAACTGACTGTGAAATGCTTTAGCCCCTCTTGTAAAACTCATAATATAAAATATTTTAATGCTGTTGATGACAATTTTACAACCAGTTCAAATAATTAAATAAAATAAAATAAAATAAAAAAGATTACTCTGAACTGTTGTAGGTGTGAGTGTGATTCTGCATGGTTGTTTGTCTCTGTGTTTATGGACTGGCAGTCTGTGGTGCACGCCGCCTCTCACCCACTGCCAGCTGGGATAGGCTCCAGCCCCCCATAAGGAGTTAGTTTTAGTCAATCAGTTTCATTGATAAAGATGATAGTAGTTCTCAGGTGTTAATTGTATACGTCACTCATCATACAAAGAGTACAGGGTTAGAGAAACCAATTATTATTCGACAGTGTATTATGTAAACATGGTATTTAGGTGTTAAACCAAAATCAGTTGGTTGAAGTTATTTTACTGTCTTTCCAAGTCAGATAATTATCCAACAGACTCCTACTGAGGTTAGAGAAAATATGCTGTTAACACATTTCCTTTTACTCAGTAATGACATGGATTTACATTAACAACAGAAAATGCATTTTGTTGAGTAAACAAAGTGTTTAATAATGACAAATGCTGATGCTGTTGTTTAGGGGAAATAAACAATTGAGTATCAACTAAAAAATAAGCAGATTGCAGCTATTAAAATCTTCTGTAGCTTTTAACTTTTAAGGTTTTGCCTTGATGACTTAGTGCTTTTGTGATGCATTGTCTGAGTGTTTGTTGGCGGTTTGCCCCCCTCTTTTTAAATACTCAAAAGGTAAAGTAACAAAGTAACAAAGCAGCCAGAAGAGGATGTAAGGTTTTGAACAGTTCATTGTGTTCTCACAGGCAACTATTGTGCACCTTTTTGTAGATATCAGATGAAAAAGATTATATACACTTTTATGCACAAATAAGAACAATTTTCCACTTAGATGAATTTGTTTCAGCCACATTGAACTTCTGAGATGCAGAAGAGTTCAAATCATGAAAAATAATGACCCTTCACCAGACAGTGGGTCTTCACAGAGGGCCACACACACACCTCATACTGTTGAGTAACAAGCTTTTCCAAATGATTGTCAGGTCATCAGCTCACTACTGTCATCTGCAGGATTAAAGGAGGAATGACAAACATGCCCTGCTGTCACGCTTGACAAATGTGCCACCAGGTCAGAGAGTAAAATTACAAATGTGCTGAATAATTCTGAAATATAATACCTTTAAACTAATTATTTAAAAAAAAAAAAAAAAAAGACAGGCAGAGGAAGTACACCCTCATATTTGAGATGGTGCCAGTAAATGTTTTTGCTTAAAAATCACTTGAACAATTATTAAAACAGTTGCTCACTCATCATCTCTTCATCAACTAATCAAATGTTTCAACTCTGCTGTCAACACAGTTGTGTTCCCTTTCATTGGCTCAATATTTGCCACAGCTCCTGCTTTCAGCTCGTAAGATTGATGCAGGCTTGTCATGTGTTGATCTGTGAATCATCATCTGTTGTTGTCTCAGAGATCAGATGGGCCTGATGTGGACTGTCAGATCAGATGAATGTCCCGTTCCCTCGCTCTCAGCAGGTCTCCTCTGTGTCCCGCTTTGTCCTGAAGCCAGAGCAGCTTGATCAATGGTATTGATGAGAAGATGCTAATAGCAGATGCTAATAGGGCCGGTATGACTAATAGACCGAGGTTGCCATTGATCTGCAGAGTTAGCATCTAATGCTAAAACAGCTGATTCAACCGCATAGTTAGACTAAAAGTGCCACCCTTGCTCAGTGTGTGTGTGTGTGTGTTTGTGTGTGTGTGTGTGTGTGTGTCCTGGGAGGGAAAAGTTAGGTAACAATATATTTCTGTTGCACAGTATGTACAGCAGATACACACCTGAATATAAAGCTAAAGTCAATCAGTCACACTGATTTGTAGGTGTCAGACACACTTGTGTTTCTTTAGGATGTAATTGCATGTGATTGTGATACACTTTTTTAACAGCAGACATTAATCACAGCAGGAAAAGCACAGGTGGTACTGTTAACATCAGCAGTGGCTCTGTTCTTTTTGAAACTCCTAGTGAGCTATGACAGCACAAAAGTGAACTAACATGCACCAGAGCATAGTCAGTCGACACGTGCAACATTCACGATGACATATACATCCTGTGGTTGGCACAGTCATGTTTTTATCACAGATGCAGCCTCATGCCAGAATACAGAAACTAAGGCAGCAGTGGAATTCAGCCATTCTTACTTTTACAATTTACACCTGCAGTTTTTGGGGGGCAGGGTGGTGCAGTGGTTAGCATTTCAACCGCACAGCAAGAAGGTTCAGGGTTCAAATCTCGGCTTGGGCCTCTCTGTGTGGAGTTTGCATGTTCTCCTTGTGCATACGTAGGTTTTCTTCAGGCACTCTGGTTTCCTCCCACAGTCCAAAGGCATGCTTGTTGATCATAGGTGTGAATGGTTTGTCTCTGTGTTAGCCCTGTGATAGGCTGGCAACCTGTCCAGGGTGAACCCTGCCTCTTGCCCAGTGACAGCTGGGATAGGCTCTGGCAGACCCCTGTGGCCCAAGTGTGGAGAAAGCAGGTATAGAAAATGACTGACTGACTTTTACTTTATAAGACAAATCATGTGTAACAATGGCGTCCGTTAAAACAGACTGTTCGAGCCAAACATTTTTTGTTTTGCTTTGGCTTCTGCAAAAATAACATCCATGTATTAACTATATGTAGCAGAAGTGAAGGTGTCCCATGAGAAAAATAACATTAATTTCTTCCAGTTTAGTAAATGGATCCATGTAAACACATCTTCTCTTTCTTGTTTCTGGTTTGTCGTTGTTGTTTGTCAGAGGATTTCACCTCTTGTGCCTGTTTAGACCATTATTCAGAAATACAGTGCACACACTGAAAAATGTTGGGATGTTTTAACCATGAACTGGGTCAATATTGGACTAACTACATACTGGGTTAATTTAATCCAGCAAGATAGATATAAAACAATTAAATGATGGATAAAAGCAACAAAATGTTGGGTTAAAAAACAAAATTTTGGATGCAAGCAATGTTTGGCAAAGACAAAATCTTAGGTAGAATCAACCCATTTCCTGTGTTAAATTAAACCAGCGTGCAGTTAGTCCAATATTGGCCCAGTGCTGAGTTAAAACAACCCAACATTTCTCATTGTGTATGTTCATGTGTAAGATGTAGATATAATATCATCTGTCTAAAAAGGAAACTAAAGAGTCAGGACTGTTTTAGATATCTAATAAATTAATGTTCTTTGCTTCTAAAAACTAACACAGTTTCCCTCTGTGTCAGAACTGTTTTATTTCCTAAATGTGTTTTCTTGTGTAAGAGTAGAATACAGTGGTATCAGGTTAGAGAAATGCACAATATTCCTGTAGACAATGAAAGAAAATGTTTGACATCATCATGTCCTCATTTGATGTGAATTGTAAATTGTTGCTTGAGACGTTTTTACACATGAATCATATTGCACTTTGTACTGCAACTCATCTGGAATAAGCAGCCAAACACACACAGTGTAAGAAGCCATAGTGAGATGTTTAATGTTCTATATCTCTCTATGTATAATATATATAATGTCCTCAGTTTAATGAGCTGGAAATCTAACAGGACTCTATTCAAATAAAGTACTAGAGTACACTTACACTGCCCCAAACATACCCTGTAAATGATTCAGTTGTATGTTCATTCATGTTACCACTCATGTCCTGACTTTCAGTGCACTGGTGTACTACATTTTGTAGTGTGAAAGCAAACAAAAAACAACAACTGTAAAACCTTTATCTTGTTTATACTGAAGACTGCAGTTACACATAAAGAGGAGTCACCTGAGAAAAAACCTCAGTGCAGATGTACAGTATAATTACAGGATGAAAAACAGTTGATTACTTTGACTCATTCAGAACTGATACTGACAGCCATTTGTTGACAGACCTCACAATAGTTAAACACAGTGCTGGTACTGGAACCTCTTTTACACAAAATGTAAAATAATATCAAAAACCCAGCTACACCCTGTTAGGATGACATACATTTTAACCTGCAAGTGATATTATTTTACAGTATATCTTGATATCTTGATTATATGATACACTTATTACAACTTCCAAGGATGGATTTGCGCATTATTTTACAGTTTTAAAACTAAGTGTGACCACATTTTTATTTGTGACAAAAAATCAAAATCAAAATAAATAAACAGAGAAAAATGACCTGGAGATGCTAAAGAATTTTGCATCTTTTTTCTCAGGAGTCTGCAATTCAACACACACCCTCTATGGTGTAAAACTGGTCCCAATATCCTTAATGCAATGTGTATAACAGCCACAGTTGCATGTAAGTTAGCATTTTGTTTCATTTTTGTTTCTTATATATACACTGAAATTACATGAACGTGAGTAGCATCCTCTCAGTATTTGATCTTACTGTTTGACATCTGTCAAGCACCAAACATTAGGGTAAGTGAGCAACAAGCTCAAAATGAAGATTTTGCATGTAGTAAGTTTACTGAAGAGGTTTCTGAGGCTCAAACCAAAGGTAAAAGAAGAGGAAAATGTGGGACTTACATTATTCTGATGGGCAGAAAAGACGAGAATAATAAATATGCTGCTCTGTGTTTTTCCGCCCTCTAGTGGTCAGGACAATCTTACTGAGTATCATCCAACAGGAGCAGTTAGTGTACACAAGTCGGACAGAATATTAACTTCATTTATTTATTTATTTTAATCATCTTTGTTTAATAACAAGGACAATTCATATTGATGAACCTTGTAACCTTGCCAGTGTTAGCAAAAAGGATATTTTTAATCAGTAGTCCCTGGAGAGATGTTAGAAAGTCACTGTAAAAACAGAGGATAAAACTGAAATGACTACAGTAAAGATCATATATCAGCATGTACACCTACAGTCTATGATGTACACAGAGAAAAAAATAATACTGGTGTTATTCAAAAATCCTTCAGGGCGTCAAGTATGAACATGCAACACACATTTTGATGGTAAAAGATATGCAGATCAATAAGATGGGGGATTGGTGTGAATAGAAATATGGACTTAATAACCTCCTATTGTACTGTATTGTTAAACACTGAGTGAAACCTGCAAAGCTGATAAATACATAAATCCATTGGACACAAAAATACATGCATACAATTTCATAAGAGCACAGTAACAGTATTAAGATTAAGATGACTAACGTAGTAGTTGTTTCAGTCTTTTTTCAGAGACATAAATGTTACCGTACTGTAACTGTACTTTTTCAAACAACAGGATTGGTTGCTCTTCTTTGTTTCATATGACAGTAAACTCTTCAGCATTTGTACTAAAAAAATCATCTGCATATTCATTGATAATGATAATGATCATTAACTGCAGACTTAATGCTAAATTCATTCACAGCTGCCTGCAACTACAAGTAATTCCAAACAAAAGTGTAATGAAATTTAAATTGCTCTACTGCCTGTTTGACTTGAAATGATGAGCAGAGTGGAAACAGGTGAGCAGAGGGGCAGACATGATGAGGTGAAGTGGGGAAAGTGGGAGCGGCTGGTTTATTAATAGACCATAGACCATAGTGGGCAGCTGTCTACATGTCGGAGTATCACGGAGCAAGACACCGAACCCTGAGGTACTCTGATGTTAGCCAGTGCCTTGCATGGTAGCCACAGAACAGCCACAGTTTTAAACCATAACTCACCTAAAAACAAAATCCACAAATCTGGTCTGTATAGTAATAGCTCCACAGTTGACAGATATGTTTCAGGATATGAAACTACAATCAGGCTCCTCACCCCCCCTCCACCAGGTCAGTGCGATATTTGCATTTTCATTTTACTTTTTTTACGTTTTTACTTATCAAACTGTAAATCAAAGAGAAACAGAAATAACAGCCCAGTGATGGTAAATCAGCGCAAACTGATGTTACTGATGCTGATCCAAAAAGTGCAGCTCTACAGAAGATAATAATTGATATTGGGGTTGAGTTTAAGCCAAACCTACTCAATCCATTTCAGTGGCCTGGGTCGCATTTGAAAAAATCGGATGTGTATTGTTCAGACTGTCATGAAAAGATCAGATACAGGTTGCATAGGGGCAAAAAAATCGGATTTGGGTCACTTTAGTCTGCAGTCTGAACATAGTCGAAGTTTCCTTTGCAAGAAACGTTTGTGTTTTCCATAATTATTCCTTTAAAAGCATTCAGGAAGAAAAAGCAAAGTGTTTTTGATGAACACACTTTAACTGAAGCTTAATGAGGCTTCATCCCCACTAACATGCTCCATTCAATCTCATTTAAAAGTACAGCACACCAATTTAAACCTGTAGATGCTCTGAGCCTCTGCTGAGGGCGGCAGCTTTCACCTGAATCAGCTAAGACAAAGACGACGAGACTTCAGTTTGACAACATAAAGAGGGGACTTTTATTGATCACTTCATTCTCATTCTTTACATTTTGTATCTGTTTCTATAGCTATACATTCAGTAAATCCTTTCTGTGGTCTCAGCATCCACTCACTCAGCTAACCCTGGCGTCCACTCAGAAGATTAGTGTTACAGTAATTTTTATCTTTGAAAAACAACTCCTACCACAGTTCCTTATGTATTACAGTATTTTCTCTTTAGTGCACATACAAAGGAATGGCTTTGGGTAGACTGAGGTGGACAGATTTATAGGTGTTATGGCCTTTTCTTTTATTTGTTTAGTTACAAAAACCACACATTTCTTGCTATACCTAATTCATAAATACAGTATATATTATAACCATTCATCTTGTGCTAAAATCAAAGCTGTGCTGCAGTTTAAAAAAAATCTCAACATCAATAAGATACAGAGAAATGAGCTTGCCTGTATAGATTGTTTACAATATAATGTTTACAGTGATTTTACAGTGTTTTTAATGTCCCTGATTATCTCAGAACCATAGCGTTTGTTTTTTTATATTACAGAAGAGAAAACAGAGTATGCGTTTACACTTACTAGATATGTGTTTTTGTGTGCACTAGTGTTGTGTGTCTGTGTATTCATACTAAAGCCTGGAGAAACAGAGACATTTAAAACTGGAAAAAAGATGAATTGTTATAGACAGAGCCATGTGGTGATGGCGTAAACAGCTCTTTTACATACATAATTACTCAGTCATTCATTGGTTATATAGATGGGTGCCATGGTTACCAATCACGTGTACAATAAAGAACACAATACCACTGAAGTCAACATCAACCTCACTGCCAGCAAACTACCTGCAAATTCCTCCTTTTGTCGTTCACTCGGTGTGTGTGTGTGCAGGTTATTCGAACAATCTACAGGAGTATGAGGCAAACCGTTACATTAATAAACAACATAATCAATTAAAATAATAATGGAAAGAGATCACAACCCAAAAAAGAGACAATATATTCTTTTTAGAGTGGACGGGCACACAGAATGTTGAGTATATTACATCGATGTGCGGACGGTCCGATCATCAGCGAGACAAATGCTTTAGAAGTTCAGTGTCTCTGACATCATCTTCCACCAGTCCATCAGCTCCTCCCGCTCCTCCTCCTTCCTCTCCATCAGAGACTCCAGCTCAAAGTCCACCTGAGGTAACAAAGACAGAGGACAACGCAGCTGACTGGTATGAAGTTTAAAGATGTGTCGGTTCTTATTTTACATGGTTCCCAAAACAGTGTTGTTTGAGAATCTAAGTTTGAGATCGTTATGCATATGTGCAAAAAAAAAAAAGACAAAATATGGTACAAATATCCGTCATGACTAGAAAGCTCCAAGAGACTGCAAACCTCCACCAAGGCATAATCCAGCTGCTATAGGATGATAACACTGTCCTGTTTAAACAGTCTCCCATTACTAATAATACAAATATTTCATTATTTTTATTCATACAGGATCCCATCCTCTGAACATGACCAAAATGTAATTAGTTGTTAATTTAAACTCTTGTTTTAATTCATTTCTTCTGTCACAAGAAATCATTGAGATCTGTTCAATAGTTTTTCTATAATGTTGCTAACGAACAGACTGATAAACAAATGTACATAACAAAACCTCCCAGTGAGTAGGTAGACTATACATCAGACTGTAACTGGACACCTTTGTATACCATTAATTTACATGCTAATAATGTGAAGACAGTACAAGCATCAGACAACTACACAGCATCAGTCAGTGAGTGTGACAGAGTCAGTTATCCCAGGTCCTAGTCTTACATCAAAGACTAACAACACCAGACATATTGATCATCTAAACATTGTCCGGGGCTGGTTGGTTCATGTGTTTGTGTGTCTTACCCTGGTTGCAGGGCTGTAGGGAACAGCCACCTTCTTAATGACAGTCAAGTATCCCGGAGCAGAGGCTGCCACTTTGTAGTTTCCTGGAGCCAGAAGGCGCCAGTAGTCTCCATCTTTGGCTGCAAAACACAGATTTTCTCATGAATACCCATACAACACACCAAGCAGCCAGGTGATGCTCAGTCATGGATAAAATTACATTGGAAATGACTGTGATATGAAAAACTGACAGAAGTCAAACTGAAAATGATGCAGTACCCTTTTTGACCACAAGATAGAGCCATTGCAGCATCTTACTATTATATCTCCCAGACATGGCTTCACTTCCATGCAGTGTGTGTTGTGTGTGTCAGGATTAGGTTAATTTGTCCTAAATACCTGTGGTGATGTCATGGTCAATACCCTCCACAGAGATGGTGGCATTGGAAACGGGGTTGCCCTGGAGATCACGGACAAAACCCTTGACGCCACGGTGAGCCTGCACACAGCGCACACATTGACACACACACAGACACACAAAGATACATATTCAGTTTGATTCAAAGAGAGAGGGAGGGAATGGTGTTTATGGTTGGGTGTAAATGGCATGGTACTGCTTGGAGGAGATGATGCACTCAAACAGAGTATTTAATTATTAAAGATCTTACAAATGTTGAGTAGCAAAGATCAGAGTAGCGTTTAGTTGTCATACCACGGCAACACCTTGGGACCACAGTTTCCATGACCAACCAACTGTCAAACCTGGTTTCTTTTTTATCCCCATCAAGTCACCATCACCTCAACCAAGCCAAGATCACACAAAGTGTCATACCGTTTGGAGAGGGGTCAGTTCAGCACTGACAAGCAGTATTTTCTGCTCAACATTAGCATTTATTCAGTTGGATTCTGGGTCAGCTGCAGCAGATACATGAAAGAAAATAAATGAGATCACAGAGCCTGATTTATAATATGCATACTTATAGAGGGTGAGGCCTACCTGCTCGATGTAGTTGACCAGGGAGTCGCGGTTCTGCTCCCAGTAGGTCTTCAGTGTGTCCTCATTGGGGAACTTGTCACAGCTGAGCTCCAGAGTGATCTCAAAGCAGTTGCTGCTGAGGTAGTTGAAATCCTGCATTCCTGTAAGGAGTCAATGAAACAACAGACAGTAAGATTCTCAGACTGATATTAATGAGTCAAAGTCGCAGAACACAGAGGTGTCAAATGGTAATGATGCTCAAATGGATGGAGTTTGAGAATTTTTTAGGTAAGGAGACGTTTAAATTTCCAGATATCAACACTTCCGCTACATATGTCTCACTGAAGCTGACTCTTACATCTGCTGGCCAAAGCGTGTCCATTTTTAGCTCAATATAAACACATGTAGCTACAGATAAATAAGAAAAAAACAAATGAAGGGAAGTGCTGGGGTTTGTTTTTGATGGTTTTAGACAGTGTTTATGTAAGATTAATTTGTCCACCAGAGAGTAGGTTTGTCTTGCAACAATAAAATCAGAGTCAGTAAACATCTTGATCACAATTTGTTTTTGTCTTATAAACAAAATTAGAGAATCGTTCTTCTTCGGTCACCGTCTACACTCATTTATCCAACTGAGTCGATGCTGGCAATGGGTGAGAGGTGGGGTACACCTGACAGCTCACACACACAGAGACAAGCAACCAACCACACTCTCACCTACAGTCACATTTAGAATAATCAGTTCACCTAACAAGCATGTCTTTGGAGTGTGGGAGGAAACCCGAGTGTCTGGATAAAACCCACACATGCACAGGGAGAACATGCAAACTCCACACACAAAGGTGCAAGCTGAGATTTGAACCCAGTGCTTTCTAGATGCAAGGCAACAAAGCTAACAGCACCACCATGCCGTCCTCTTTTTAGGTCAATTATTTCAAAATTTTAAAATATACATATAGGAGCTACATCTGCTGAAATATGGAACCAATGTTTGTTTGTGTTTAACCACATCAAACCCAGTTTAACCTAGAAACACATATGCTTGTTTCCCAGAGTGCTGGCCAACTAAAAATGTTTATTGTCTCCTACCTCCTGGGACACTGTACCAGGCTCCACCATTAGTGATGCCTTCTTTGAAGCTGGAGTCGTCATCGTTCTTGCGGCACGGGGGTCGGTGAGGGTCGGACATGACTGGGTTGTACATGGAGTAAGCTTTAGCCAGAGACTTGAACATCACATCATCTGGACTGGCACTGTACTCATGGGTGGATCCTTAGAGAAGAAACAAAGGGAGATGAGAAAAAATAAGTGTTTAGACAGGATGGCTGTGATAAAGTGTTGGTAGAACACCTGCATCTGCAACACATTAAACGTAAGCCTGCTCAGCACATTTTGTTTGCTTTGAGTAATAACTGCGAGGAAGTTGACGGAAATATTTTCCATCTGATCTGAGTCAAATTTACGACACTGACACTGTTGTTTCAGTTGCAGCTCAAATATTTGTTTCATTAAATCCACACAAACATCCTCATATAAAAGAAAGGAGCAGTTTATATACAGTTTAACAACCCACGAAAAAAAACTGAGTGTGTATTAGATTGTGTGTTTACGTGCATATGTGTATGTACCAGTGCGGGTCTCGTCATATGGATAGTTGGCCACGACATCTCCTCCGTGCAGGTTGGCAGAGAGGACGAATGGGATATCCATGATCCAGTGGATCACAGCCTTGGTCTCTGGAGCCAGCTGTGAAAGCAAAAATGTATTCATTACAAAAAAAAATACATGCAAACTGGTGAGAGATACATGCTTGTATCTAAAATATTATGACTTCCAGCATTATCATTAAATCATATCCCTAAAGAATCTCAAGTTTTTATTATCCACACCTGGAAGTAACACCTATTAAATGCATTATTATCTCATATCTGAGAAACATGCTCAAAAGCCACATGTTTAAGGAAAATATTTAGGAGCCTCTGTGTTTAATGCCACAACCAATAGAAATGAATCAGCTTTTGAGTGTCACAGACGGGGAAGGTAACTCCAAAAGTCTTCAGTGGTAAATCATTGTTTTGGTATTTTAATGGGATTTGTTAAGAATCAGAAATAACAGCAGACTCATCCTTTAATCACTCAGTCTGTTTGCATACCTTGGTGTTTTCATCCACAGCCTTCTTCATGTTCTGCAGCAGGTGGTTGTTGGCTCCACCCTCACGCTCATTGATGTAGATGATGCGGTCCAGGTCGGGGAAGTTACGGTTCAGATCCACCCCCTGTGCGTTACTGCGACCCACAAACCAGTCCTTGATCTCTCCAGGCTGCACCGGAAAGAGGGATGGGTGTTCAGACCGAGACACAGCAATGAAAAGCTTGATGGGACACTGTCTGGGAGCTTTAATGAACACTGTTCTTGCTATATATGTGTAATTTGAAGCCCAGAGTTGTGGTTCCTAAGACTTGTAAGCATAATCTGTCTGGTGTTAAATCCTGGGATCAGGTTTTCAGGCCATGCAGTGAGATGTTGATGTGCTGTGTCATCACCTGTGAGGCGGCCTTCTCAAAGCCGTCTGGGTTCATGGAGGGCATGAAGTGGATGCGGGTGTTGTGGATGAGGTCGATGATGGTCTCGTTGCCTTGCTGGTACTGGTTGCACAGGTACTGAGCCAGGTAGATGAGCAGCTCTCTGCCCACCGCCTCGTTGCCGTGCATGTTGGCAATGTATTTAAACTCAGGCTCACCTGTAAGAAACCAAAAAGCACTTGTTGTGTAACTGTGTCACAGACAGAGTGACAGGTTTTATGACTCTTTCATACAATTGATACGAGATTGATAGTGATGCACACCTCACCTCACAAAACATAACTGGCCATGTCATAACAAGATAAAAATAACACAATAACATCACCTTCTATGTAAGAGGAAGCCAAACGGTAGTCATGGAAACAATCTATCTCCTCTCCTCATTTGTTATGGAGGTTACTCTGAACACACAGGGGCTTAGACCTACTATAACACAGGATGTACACACTCCATCAGTGACGAACACACTGACTCATCAGCTGAAAGGTTAAACAGAATTAAACATCACAGCCCACAACTCCACTTGGACAATAATGACCTTGCGGTCAGTGGATTAAGGAGCGACACTGTCACAGGTTGTTCTGCCTGATACTTGGTGCAGAGCTGCTGCCTGCAGGTGACAGGCCTGAGATTAGATCCATGGATCCAGGACGTGATGTTACACAATTAAGAATTCTCAGAAACTTGTAATTCCTGTTTTCATGTGAGAAACATATTGTTTCAGCAGTAAAATTGTGTTTTAAATATACATTCAGACACAATGGTTTTATACCTTTCACATGAGAAAAGAGTATTTTACATGTAACTGATTTTCCAAGTAATATTCAAAAACAAATGTCTATTAATTCATTTATTTTTTTGCCCTATGATAGCGTTAATTGATATCTGTCTTGTTGGGTTATTTATTTATTGATTGATTGATTATTATGATGCTTATCCTTGTAAACATACAGATACAGCTGTTAACAAAACAGGAAAATTGAAGAACTCTCATTATATAAATTGTTGAATTTCAAATAAAAACTAAGTTAAAAAAAATCCTACAACATATACATGATTTACTTGTTTGTCTTACACAGGTTATGCCGACATCAATATGAGTTTCAGTATAAGTGTTTTGTTGTTTGTTTCTTTGGGGGGGGGTTGTTTTGTTATTTTTAATAAAGCTATTTGGAAAATGTTTAACATCTTCAATAGTGTGAACAGAAGTGTGTTGGATACGGTAGAGTAGGTTGTTCGGTTTCTTTATTGAAGTGTCCTGCACCTGAAGTTCTACTGTAATGGACACATTATGTCTCAGATCTTCAATGAATCTGTGTCAGATAGCCAAAACAAATCCATATTCTTTACTTGTATCTTATCAAACTTAGTTTTCAACATCAGTGAACAAAGGCCAGTGAAATACAAGGTGAAATTCCTCCTCAACAATCACAAGATCACATGGTAATCATGGTAAGGAAGCAGCTCTAAACTGGGGCTACAATATTAGTTTTGCTTTTTAGCATTTTTTGTTTACATTTTTGGAAAATTAAACACCTGGTATGTAAACACCTTATTCGGGTTTATAAATATTCTGTAATCTTACAGAAAAAAGTAGTTGAAGTTTTCAGGAATCAGGACACAAAGAAACCAGGATACTAGTATCATGATGTAGGGAGACAGGGAGTCTAACAACAAGGTTTCTTCCAATGTAAACATCATATCTTAAATAAGATGGAAAACATAAATCTTCAGATAAGGATTCTCCTTTAAACTACTTAATGTTGAACTTTTACTAATGAATTCAGACTTTCAGCATCATTGTGCACTTTGGCAGCTCAGCCCTCTGGGAGTGCACTTCCTTTGTCACTGTATAATTTGACACTTTTGATCTTAAAATTATTTATGGCATCATCTTTTATTCCTTTATAGTCTCTGTCACTAACTTGTCAATCAATACTTTTTTTTCCACTTTCAAAGTTGCTGATTTTCAAAGGCTTGTCTTCAACCACTTAGTTACTTCTCAGTTTGTTTACTATTCCTGTTCTTGTTAGATTAACCAAAAAACAGTATTTTCTGTTGCCTTTAACATGAGTGATATTAGTTTTATATTCAAAAGCTATTTCTATCCCTGTTCTCAGTAAATTTGTGTTGTAATGACCCACGCTCCCACCATCTGTCATACACTAATTAGCCGTTCCTTCTCTTCTCTCAGTCTCTCCATCTATACAAATATATACCAAACACACACAAGCATGACAGACACAGCCTCATGTCTAGAGCTGTATGAAGTCCTTTAACATCACCACAAAGAGAATGACTAAGCATGAGCTACAGTATGCTGCACACACTCTTTTGATTAACTACAAACTAAAGATTAATGGCTTTCTGTGGCTCTACGAGAACAAAGGAACGTCTTTGAGTGTTGAAGGGAAAAAACTCTTTTGTTCGGATCAGTTACGAGTTATGAAATGTAGCTCGGCAGATGGCGAGGAACGAGTGCATCGTTTTGTGTGTGTTTGAAGCCAAATTGCTGTAGGAGTCCAGTTTTTACTGAGAGCTTATTACGTGTGTTTTTATTATTCTTACCTTTGCTCTGATTTGGCCATTTCCTTCACTTCATTAATATTAATCTAAGATTAATGCTTTCAAGATGCAGGTATACATCTGTGTCATTATTTTTAGATTTTCCTCTTTTTTTTAATCTATTTTAAATGATTTCTTGTGAGCGTTTGATGTGTTTGTAAAGTAATACCAGTGGCTTCACACACACACACACACACACACGCACACACACTGCCCAGCACACATCTGGTAGTCAGGTTATTTTTAAATGCTTCTCTCTGAGTTGCTACTAATGATTTCAAGACTACAATTAACTCTTTCCGTCCTGACGCTGGCGAATGGTTTTTACAGGCTTCAGAGGCCTGACAGAGCTGTCAAACACACACACACACACACACTCACACATACACACACTTTGAAGTTAGATTCTGCCAAAATGAGTTACTATGATTCAAGCTATTACACAGATGCTTGGTATCTGGAGACCTTTCTCCTTCTCCCCCAAGAAACATGTTTTTGTGCTGTCAGTGTGCGACAGAATGCAGAGCTGTACATGTTTTGTACATGTAGGACACGCACGGACACCATTACAGGCCAACTCGTGGAGCTTCATATAAATTTAACATGTGTTTGGGTGAGTTCTGGTTAAGATATGTGGACAAGACGTGCAGGAGGAGTCGTGATGAGAATTCACTACTTAAGTTTTGCATTAAAAATGATGAGTAAGACCATTTAAACTCTGCACGGAGGAAAGGGGAGGGGGTAGCAGGAGGAGAGGGGATGAGGAGGATGAAGAAGAAGAACATTAGGTCTTTAAGTTTCTTTCTGTAAGAATGTGCAATTTGTCTGATGTGCAGTCTCTGGTGTGCAATATTTCTTGTGGGTTTTTTCTTTTCTCTATTTTTATATACCTGTGTGTGCTTTTGTTTTTCCTATTTATGCAGTGCTGTGCTGGTAGGACCTAATTTCCCTATCTATCTATCTATCTATCTATCTATCTATCTATCTATCTATCTATCTATCTATCTATCTATCTATCTATCTATCTATCTATCTATCTGTCTATTTATCTATCTATCTATCTGTCTGTCTGTCTGTCCTTCAATCTATCTATCGATCTGTCTATTATTCTGTCATTCCACACACCATCAACTCACACACAGAAAAGTATTAGAAAAAGTTAGAATTTGAATTTTTCACACATTATATATGCATGGTTTTTAAACAGTTTTGAAATGTAAGACTGTGGTAAAATTAGTTCCATGTGCCTTTTGTAAAAGAAAAAATAAATAAAATTGTGTCTAGTACACAAAGTAAAAGATTCTGGGTTGTTTAAACCCCTGAAATGGGTAAATATACTACTACATGGTGGGTTAATTTAACTGGGCTGTTTATACCCAACATTTAGTTGTTTTTTTTCCTAACATTTTTAAGCATTTTCTTGTTTTTACACAACATTTTATTGTTTGGCTTATGGCATCTTGATGGATGAGCATAAAAACATAAAAATGTTGGGTAAAAATAATTTTTTTAAAAAATGGGTACAAACAAGGTAGCTAACAAATCTTTATAAATCAGAAGCTGAAACCACAGAGTGATGAAACGATTTACTGTTAATTTTCTTTCCAACTAATTGAATTTGAAGGAATCAGAAGATTGTGGCATCACATTATGTAATTCTATAATACTCGTTGTGTGGAAAGCTTTGTGTGCCCAGATTTAATATATTTGTAAAAAAAATAAATAAATTACCCGCACCAGCAATAACATAAACTAGTATTCAGAAATGAGCATCTGACAGATGATCAATATGGTCGTAATAACATACGTAACAGCGACTGCATCTACGTCATTTTGGTAACAGCACATTGGAGAGCTCTCAGTCGTCGTGGCAACACTGACAGGGCAGGTGCTTAGGGAGACAAATCACCGGAGAGATTGAGTAAACACACTCTCACCCTGCATCTGTCTGCCTGTCTCGTGCTCGTGTACTAGCAGTTTGTCAGCTCTGACATCTCATATTACAGACACACAAACACACACACAGAGGAGGAAGTACATGGATGCTGTGCTCTTTGGATCAAATAGCAGCTGAGTCCCAAACTAGCTTCTAACTGTCAGATTTTAATGAAGTAAAATAAACAAGCACACATTCCCACCTCAACTCATATTAAGAATAAAGTCTTTACAGCTGATGATGATGATGATGATGATGATGATGATGATGTAATCTTTTCGAGGGGAATGCAGCGATTCATTTCTGAGAGACAAATCAGATTTATATTTCACAGCTATTCACTTTCTGCTGATACAATCAGCTATTTTTGCTTTCTATTGTTATACTCTTTTTGATATGCAGTGATAAAAGTGTCTAACTGTGCGACATCAACACTGCTCTCTGCTAAACTTAGAACAGTTTTGTTTATTTCAGGAGTGGTCACGACACAGTTGGGTAGAAAGGATGCCACATACACCTCTTCAGTATCCTCATTCAGTATTACAATTGATGCTATTTAACAGCACAGGAACAGTGTCAAAGCCTTGTGGGTGTTGTAGTTGTTGATCGTTACAAACTGGAGAAGTCATCATCGGGGATACTGCCAGACAGGTCAGTGTGACAGGAACATTTGCTGCAGCTAGAAATGTTATTGCCACAAGGACAAGCTCATGCCTGCGAACTGCGATTTCTTCTCTGATTTGGTGATGGTGTCCATCTAAACCAGTAACACTGCAACTTCTGTTAGCCAGCACAGGAATATTTCTACTTAAGGTAGTTAGCATGGAGGTATTTCTACTTGTAATGGTATTGCTACCTAAAAGTATTGCTACTTTTGAATGACAGTCACTGGAGTGTCAACCATAGTAATAAGGAGACATTATCAGGCCTTTGCCCCAGCCAATCCTGGCTGGTAAAGCTTGATAGGCGCATAGGCTGAGTGTAAGACATGGATGTGGTTACTGTGATGACCCCATTGGTTTGTGGACTCCTTCTGAAGCCAAGATTTTTTTATTTGAAAGCAGCCATGTTGTTTTTTTTTGGAACCTGAGGTGACGATATTTACCATATTTGGATATGAAGGGAGGACTGAGGAGGTGGATCTAACCCTTGAGGACACTGACCAATGTCCATGTAACTTGAGTTCACAGCCTCTGAACCACCTGTAAATTATTGGAGACCAGACCCGACAATCGAACTAAACACGCCCCTAAATATTGGACTCCCACATCACAAATAAGAAGAGGTGACTTGAGCTAATCACATCAGAATGACTTGTGGAAAAAATGTATTGACTTTTCACGACTGAAAATGACCATTGCACTTGTTTGAACTTTAGCCTTAGCTTCACTTTGGAGACCTGAGGGCTACATCCATCTTTTAAATACAGTCTATGGAGAGAAACTTCTGATGAGGTCACAACGAGGTTGTTCCTCAATGTGAGACACGAAACGAATGCTATGACAGGAAACTGCTGTTCTATATCTGGTAAAATGACACGTGCTAGAAAAAGCTTGAGAAATGAGCAGAAACCCCAACCAAAACATTTCAGCGGTTTCAGTACAACTAATGAAAGTCATTCATGTAGAACAACTGTATCCACAGAACTAGAGGTAGGGGTGGGACCTCACATAGTATGTTGAGATCCAAAGCGACAATCAAAAGAAGACAGAAGAGACCGAAAATTTGAACTGGCAGTAGAAACAGAAAAACAACAGGAAGAAGAAGTAGTAGCCACAGCACACTGAAGACAGGAGAAGAGGAGGATGAGGAGGAAGAGGAGGAGGATGTGTGTGGGTGTCTGATGTATAATAAATGACCTCTGGTTGACGCCTTGGCCTTTCTCTCGTCCTCTTTCCGTTTCTGCCTCTCCCTTATTCCCTCGACTTCCCCTCGCCAAACCCCTCATCTTCTCCCTTGTCACATTTGCAATCCTGTAACATTCCCCCGTTTTCTCAATCATCATTCCTTTCTTTTTTATCTCCCTTTTCCATCAGCTGCTCTTGTCTTTCAGCTCTTTCTGGTGTCCCTACAGAAGGAGGCTCCTCTCAGTGAAGATGCCTAAAGATATACTGCATTTACACTCTATTCTCCTTCACTGTTGTGCCCTTTAATAGAGACATGTTCTATTTAACAACCACTTTATATTCAATACACCACATGTCATGTGATATGACATACTCAGCAGTGTGTCTGGCTGCTATACACTTTAACTGGGCGTCTGTGTGCGTGCTTACTGGGGATTACATACTTCCTCTGCGTCTGATAAAACGCTCCAGTATGGAGTCTTATGACAGTCTCCTCCACATGAGAAGGTCTAAAGCATGTTGGATGAAGCAGTGAGGTGATTTTTTTCACCTTCAGACAAAGCCAAGCCCATTACAATATAGGGTTTCTGCTCATATTAGAAATGTTGTAAATGGTTCCAGACATGAGAGTCAGAAGAGTTTAATCAGAGCCCCTCTCTCCCTGAAGGAAAATACCCTTTTTTTTTTAGCTCAAATATGAGCCAGCTGCCAGAAGTAAACACCTCCCTCTAATGAAAAAAAATTTCACCCATGTTCAGAGGTGGAAGTATTCAGATCCTAAGTAAAAGTACGTAATCACTCTCATTAAAATCCTGCATCAGAAAATTGTGGGTTGGTCCCTGTTTGAGTTCATCACATGTTTTGCATGCAGAGTCTAAGTAACAGTGACCGTAGTGGAGTTAAAAGTTACATCACATTCCTTTTATGGAGTGATGTAAAAGTGTAAAGTAGCAAGTGATGAATAAAAAAGTAACTAACTCTTGACATTTTTGAAAATAGGAGTTAGATGAGAGAACTGGGGCCAGTTGGGGACAGTGGGAAAAAGTAAACACAACATCTATCGCTGTTTAAGTTGATATGATGAGGTTGTAAGCTAACTGCTGCCCATGTGCACATCCAGCAGACACAGACCAGTGGTGTTTTTTGAAGCCATGTTTCTGTCCACCTGGAAAATCTAACAGTTACCCACTTGGCCTCCACAAACTCCTGAGGGAAACTGACGGCCCTGACCCTGAGCTGCTGGATGTTCTGCTTCGTTCACACACTAGTCACTAACTTTGCTGTTATCTATGGAGACGTTTAGCTGAAAACAGAACTACAGCTTGAAACACTGTTGGTCAGAGCTGAGACAGCCAACTACCACAGAACAATAAGTAAAACGACACAAAGCAGGTGCTATTCTGTGCTTATGTCGGTTTGTCACTTGCAACACCTTTCAACTTAAAGTGGACATGTGATCCATTGCAAATATAAAAACTTTAACAGTGCACTGTGAATCATGCTTACTGTCCATGCTTAATATGTTCCACATTACATGCACTCACTGTATATTAATATGTAACCTGTGTTTACACTCTTGGCTATGAGCACTTTCTGTGCCGCAGCGTATGACAGATGGCTGCTTACTGACAGATGCATCAGCTCAGGACCATCGTCTTTCGGAGCCAGTCAGCCAGCCAACCACGAGCTGAGAGTCAGCTCAGTGCACTAATCCGATCGGTTGCCCCGGCAACCGCTATTTCAGCTCCACCTTAGTCTGAACACACACTGCAGGGTCAGATAAAATATTGGTGGGATGTTTAAATGGGAGGTTGCAGATTTTGATTCTTTCAGTTTCTCTCTCTCTCACACACACACACACACACACACACACACACACACACACACATACACACACACGCATGCACACACATATCCATGTTTATCTTCTCTCCTCATCCCTGTCAGTCCCTGCTACTCTTCTTCTTCTTCTGTCCATCTCTGTTTCATCCTGCTGTTTCACACTGTGGATGTTTTGCTCGGCAGAGATGGAGAGGGAGAGGAGGGAGAGAGGGGATGAGGGGGGAGGTGCTACCCCTGTTGGTGAAGCAGCGGCTTGGAAACTCATCTGGTAGTAATAAGGAACTCCACAGCGCTACTGTGACTCATGCCTGCGCACACCCACCGGACTATTACAGGCTTATTTAGCATGTACGGTCATTAGACTCTGTGACCATGTGAGTGGAGCTGCACACCGGACCTGTGGTGCACCGTTAAGACCACACAAATACACCCAGAGAAGAAAATACACCTTTACACCAAAAATGCCGCATGACACATGAAGTTAAAATCCCACAAAATGCACACTATAGGTTACTGTATGCAGTAATTACAGAGTGTCTTCTTTCTTTTTTAAGGCTCTTTCTCAGGCAGACGGAGGCAAAATTAATCAGTTCCTGCAGCGTGTCACGGTGAAAGCTCCTGTTTGGAGGGTTGGTTAAGAATCACTGAACCATTTCCCAAATACTCATTAAATGTTACATGTGCTACAGGCTAATTGGCTCCATGGGTGTCAACAATACTCCTCTCACTATTTTCACACTTACAGAACAAGTACTTCTGGATCAGAGTTTTGGATTGAGAGTTGATTTATTGTTTGAATGTTTGTAAAATACAAAATACTTCAGTCAACAAAATCGGTGCCAGCATTATCCCTGGTCCTTTATCAAAATACACAAATAAACTAAATATAGAACATAGCTAAACAGTTTGAAAGAGTTTAAGATTATTTGAGGATTTTCTATTACCAGTGTGTGAAAACCTGCTTTCCATATTGACTGGTGATTATAGTCTTACTTTAGTCCTACTTCTCCTTTTACATATTAAAAAAAAAAAAAAAAACATCTGATGGATTTCAAGATATGCTCTTAAAATAGATCTTAGAGTCATACAGGCAGTGTGAAGAAACAGTGTGAAGAAACCTACGTAGGATTTCCTGCAGACTGCAGTCTAGTCTGGACAGTACAGGGCAGTGTGATGAAGGATGAAGGATGAAGGAATTGATGGATTCTGAGCATCCTTACTGTACAACCCTACCAGGACTTATGGGGTCATTTAATATTCAGTCAAAGGCTTCCTCCTCTGTGAACATTAATTCCTGATATGTTGGGGTCAACACACCTCAATATACATCTGCTTTAGGCCAATTCTCAACTCAACCCAATGACCAGTAGCATTATCCACCTTCTTTGGGATGTTTTTCTCAGAATCACGACTCAGGATAAGCACGCACAGATCCTTATCAACCAGCAAAATGGCGGCTTTGCGTGGCTGATCCCACAATCTATCATCTAGATTGCTCTGAAGTGATGCAGCAGGCCCTGCGCTCCCCGTTTTACGCACAAACCGACACACCTGCGCTCCTCCTCTACCGTTTCGTGAGGGACACGGGTCATTTCTGGATGTCCCTCACACGGACAAAAAAATATAACATCACCAAGTTGATATGCGCAATCGTGCGTGATGTGTTTGTGTTATCACAGCGTGTGGTGAAGGCTCCCTGCCGAGAAGGAAAAATGGGGACAAAGAGAGCGGGATGGGGCTCACATTCACCGCATTAAGTAAGCTGACTTTAATGTATGCGTAAAAACTGACCAGGCTCGTGCGTCCCGGGATTGTCGGACATCTCCAGCACCAGCAGCTCGCGGCCCTCGAAGCTCTCCCCGATGGTGTAGATGCGGGTGATGGTCGGACACTGCAGCCACACCGACACCAGCGCTTTCCGCAGCTCTTCATAGCGGTGGTACTCGAAGGAGATCTCACCGTCGGTACCTGCCGCGCTGACCAGGGCGACCACCCCGAATAAAACAGCCGAGAGGAAGAGTTTCATTTTGACACGTCCTCGTTTCACTAAGCCCCGTGTTGCTGTCTGCCTACGGCTTGGTCCCAAGCCTTATCTCCGTGCTGCAGCCTCGCTTTAGGCTATAAATATCTCTCTCTCTGCTCTCTCTCTCTCTCCTTCTGAGTGTGATGCGCTGCTGTACCTGAGCGCAGACTCCCCGTCAACCTTCACAGTAAAGCCAGACACAAAATATCCACATCCAGTCTCAATTTTCAAAATAAACAACTCTTGTTTTTTTCTTTTTGCACCAGCCTTAAAATGAGCTGGATGCTTATTGTTTTTATCATCCTGGTACCCTGGGGAAAATGTTTATATCTATTTAGAGTTCAAAAACACCTTATAGACTATTTAAAAAAACATTTTTACTTTTAAATTTACAACATGTCCATTGTAATATGGATCAGTGTAAATGGTACAGCAAGACCATTTTAGTGTGAATAACATGTCCAGTACAGAGGACAAGTCAGTGTCTCAGCAGGATGTACCATGTCTGTTCTTGTCTTTGATAAGCAAAGAAAACAAAAAGAAAGATGAGACAGACAAACCATTTATATATGCACAAGCACACAATTATTAATTATTTAGTCTAATAAAGTATGTTATTCACATACAGGCAGCAGTGTGTATAAATATATCAAGGTTGAAGTGTAAAGTGTAAAGGGCACCCCATGCCCTCAAAGCGCCCCACAATCGATGTCCTTGAGAGAAAGAATGCAAGAGTCAGGGGGTTGACATGTAGTGGAGCAAAGCCATTCATATTTTTATGGAGCAATAAAAAAAAAGCAAAGAGGGACTTGTGGCTGTGTAGTAAAAGTCTGGCTGCAGGTTCAGAGTGAGCTGAAACTGCCCAGAAGTCTTAAACCAGAAAGAAGTCATTACAGTGTCAGAGCAGGCTGTGGTATATTTCTAAAGCAATATTTGCTTAAGGTTTCTTTTCAATACATATCAGAATTTATGTTTAGTCTGAAAAACTCAAGTCTTTAGAGGTTATTTTGCTTTTGGGGGCGGCACTATTTTCACTTTCAGTTGATTAATTAATTAGCCTGTCAACAATAATAATAATAATGATCACAATTAGTTTATAATTGAGTAATTACATAAGTACTTCATCAAGAAAAATGCTCAAAAATGGTTTGGTTCTTCTTTTGCAAATGTGAAAATTTGTTGTTTTTCCCCAATTTAATTGTTTTTATTCGCTAAATGTGTGAAATATCGGCAAAAACAAAACAATCTAAAAATATTTCTGAAGAATGAACTGAGTTGCAAGCCTGCTGTAAATCTGAACTGTTACATGTGTTGTGCTTTCAGTCCAAAGACACACAACGCGAACACGCACCTATCTAGAATTAAGTAAATGCTTGTCAAAATAAAAGTCTGCTTGTGCGAGAAAACAGGCACGACCCCACCAGAAAATATAAAATGACGGTAACGTTTCATAAAATGTGTTTGTCCATTTAATTCAATCATGTTTTCACAGACAGTTTTGCGCCTTCATGAAAAACTGCTTCACTTCTGGTTTGGTGCCTGCAGCTGCTGGTTAACTTGACGCAGCAGTGTGAGCTGGATGGAGCTGTAGGGGTGTGTCCACAGTGCAGCAAAGGGGACATAGAACCAGCTCTATATAGGTTCTCACAACACATCCCACTTCCCCATCAACCCACACTCACAGCGTCTGATCTGCCAGTCATCCCATTCTCAAGAAAGGTATCCATCTGTCAGTACTGAGCAATATTTTTATTTCAGACGCACACATCATGATCTGATCAAACCAAAAATTCATCCAAAAAATGTGTCACAATCAAACTCCTGTTTAAATGTGTTCTCATTTTTATTCTATTACAAAAATAGGAAAATAAAACATTGTCATGGGTAGTTTAAGTAAAAAATTAAAACAGCATTTCATTATTGTTAAAGCCTTAAACAAAGCAGGCTTGAACAATCTGGAGGAGCCTAAACAGTCGATCCCTTTTCGTATTTATATTTTTTTTAATATTGGTTTGCATCGAACATGCCTGACTTGTTTCAGAGGCCAGCACTGAGTTTAGACAGTTTCCACTGAACTGCAGTTTTAACAGCAAGAAATAAAGACTATGTCACTGTGACTCAGATCAACTCAAGAGGAAGTGCTAAAGTGCTGAGACATTCAGAGGTAAAAACAAGCATTTCTCAACAGAGTAATGTGGTACAGCTTTTTCTTATTTTCATTTGATAACAAGCAATGCAATAAATCCAAATGTGGATGTTGATGTTTTTATTCAGCCAGCAGCTTCAGACAAAAGCAGACAGCTATACTTCTTATTTATAAGGCACAAAAGGCGAACTGAAGTCAACATGCAGTCCGACTCAGAATCAAAGAAGAGTTGTGCTGATTTATTTAGCGAGCACCTTCAGTGTGTGTTTTATTAAGTGAACAGAGAAGAAGAGCAGCACTGTTTGTGTGCTCGCTGAGTGTCTGTGCGACTCAGTGCTTCTCCTGACACAACAGCTGTGGGAGTCTATGAACACAGGCCCCAGTGGTTTACTGCTCCTTCTTGTCTCCCTGTTTCTGCATGTACTTGTTGTACTGGTTGTCCGTCTTCAGCAGCTTGTCCCACCAGGTGAAGGTGGAGGCGTAGTTCCCGACAAAGTTCATGTGGTGGAAGTCGTGGAAACGGGTGCCGGCGTAGAATGGGATCAGGTGGAGGGGGTTCAGAGGGATGTCGTAACCACTGACAGGACATAAAAGAGAGTAAAGGTGCGTCACATTAAGTTACAGTTTTACAGTGAGGAAGAAGGAATAAAAACTTTTCATGACATTCAAATGCTTTTCAGATGGGGAGAAGAACAGAATCCAGAAAAGGTGGTTTTGTTGTTATGATACTGAAGAAATGATGGATTTACTTTAGCTCTGTCCTCAGGTTGAAGCCTTGTGTGCACCACACATCTGAACTTACAACTTACAACATTAAATTGTTAGGATTTAATTTTCCTGATAAGTTCAGTTGAAATTATTCATGTTCCTGTGTTGAATTTTTTTCTTTTTATTTGCCCTCTCTAATTTCTCTAATTTAATTGCCACATCATTGAAAGAGAGCTTTCATCAGAGTACAATAAAATATACTTTAAACAAAGAAATCTAGAAGATAACAAGCTTTTCAGATTAATATAACCTTTATGTGGGATTAGTTTTAGTGCTTTTATTGGAAGTTATCTGAAACAACTTGCTTTTAATTTTCCCTGCAGAGTAGTTTGAGCTACATCTTTACATTAAATGAGCAAATGAAGTTAACATTAATATTAAAAGTACAAAAAATTCCCCAAACCAAGCCTCATAATTAATACAAACATGTAAACTAAAAAAACAATTCTTAAATATAAATGTGTAACAATAAACTTGTATTAAGACCAAGTCCTTCATTAAAACTCTACACGACATCTGGTGTCCTCTGTGGCCCCCCAGTGGTCGACTCCACAAGTTACAGAGTTGACAGAAATGTGGAAGCTGTTATTTCGTCCCACCTGTGGACATCAATGGTCTCCAGCAGACGGAAGGACACCCAGGCCCAGAGGAAGAACACGTGGTTGCAGAAGATCATGATGCCGATGAAGAAACCGGCACCAAGGATGAGGGTCTCGGCCGGATGAGCGTATTCAGCCTGCATGCCGAATGGTGCCTGAGGGGACATGAGAGAGACATGATGTCTGTGGACACACTTTTCCATATGAATGAAAGCTACAGTGTGTTTAATAAGTAACTCTTCAGTAAAGAGAGGAGCTAGAAAGCTGTGTGTTGGTGTTCATTTATCTTATCACTTGTGTGTTGTTCTTACAGTGAACTCGTGGTGGACTTTGTGGATGTATTTGTAGATCCGCCTGTGATGCAGCAGCCGATGGAGGAAGTAGTGCCAGGTGTCCTCAACAACAGCACAGCCGAAGCACTGAGCCAAGAGGTACGTCCTGGAGGAGAAGACCAAGGGAAGAGAGTTCACAGTTAGAAAAATCACACAGCAAAACTAAATTCATCATCACTTCACAGAAAATGTGTTTTATGTCACATCTGACAACAATTCAAATCAAATTCAAAAGATTATTTAATTAAGATCTTACAAAATGAGTTGCTATGCTGGTTGATGTAGAAATGTGTTAAGTTTTTTTGACTGAGCTGCAACCTGGATTTGCTTTAACCTTTGGTTTGATAATCAGATATTTTATATTTAATCTGATTATATCTGTTTTTTTACATTGTTGTACATATAGATAGTTGGTAGAATATTCTTATAGATATACACATTAGACAGTCCCCTCAGGTTCAAAGACCAGGTTCCCACCTCCTCACTTCATATCCTATCAATGTCAATTCTCCACATTACAAAGAAATTACACTCTCAAGGACAGCAACAGGAGGAAGCCAATGACATCACCTGTCTCCCACCTACAATACTGTCCTCTCATCCCCTCCCATGACAGTAAATATGACTATGACCTCAGGATTACAGCGACTCCAGTGACGGACGTTAGAACCTCCAGAAGCACTAATGAATAAAGTGGTATCAACGCTGATAACAACCCCACAGAAGTTAAAAACCTGCTACTCCCCACCAGTCAGCTAGAACTATGATGCCTCCTGAATGTATTTAATAAAAAAAAAAATATATATATATATATAGTTTAGCACTATAATCCAGCATTCATCTATATAATGTGTAAACAAGTGGCATTTTTGTATTTATTGTCAGGTATTTAAAAACAAAAACGTTGTTGTGAAGCCCAGTGACTCTGTGTCACATTCACACCATGCATAACTAGTCTAATCTATATCTACAGAACTTTGGTGGATTCAGATCTGTCTTATTTTTTTCCAACTGACCAGCGAGGCATGGAGTCCCAGTCATAGGGGATGTTGAAGAATTCAGTGAAGTAATAAGTGCCACAGATCAAAGGTAACTGGATGCAAAAATGGTTGAAGAGCAGCATCTTGAAACATCTCCACTGCTTCTCCCATGTCTCTGGCTTGTCCTGCACACACACACACACACACACACACACACACACACACACACACACACACACACACACACACACACACACACATATCAGTCATGCAGAGAGAAAATATTTAGAATCTTTTTCAGTCTGAAAAATATAATATCATATCCAATACCCAAAAACACCCACACACCTGTTGGATCTTGTATTTCTGCATGAAGGGCATGAACTGGAAAAGGAAACCAGGAAGGCAGAACAGAAAGTAGATGAACTCATGAACGATGAGCGACCCCCAGGTGGCAATCTGGAACTTGGTGTAGTTGTCCAGCATGTAGCCCCAGGCGTGTTTCAGGGAGGGCTGGAAGGGGTTTTCTGGCAGTACGGCGTCTACGTACTCCGCTGCTAGGTACGCAGAGCTCAAGATGTCTGCAGTGCCGTTCATCGCCATGATGGATGATGCAAGGTGCCTGGTCGTCTGATGAGAAGACTGGAAGACAGAAACACACTGTTAAATATACACATATATACAGTATATATATATATATATGCATTATATTACACATCATTTAGTTGCATAGATTAGTAGAAAACATATGTTATTACAGTTGCAGTTAATTTTGAAGTGCTACTGTGAGGGAAATCCACCTGACACACCTACTGGGTGTTTTACCTTGTGGTTTGTGATTTTATTGTATTGTATATTGTCTTGTTTATTTATTTGTTATTTTATTGTAAAGCACTTTGGTAGGCCCTGGCTGTTTAAAAGTGCTATGTAAATAAAGCTGACGCTGACATTGACAATAGTGCTGTTCTGATTGGATGTCCTCCATCTCCTCATGCATGAAGACCCATTATCTCATAGACTGGAGGTTGTTTGAATTATCCAGCACCACACTGATACTTTGTTAGACACAACAAAAAATCAGTAATTCACACGTTATCAACACCAAACCTTGGACTAACCCAGACCATGAATAATTATTTAAGATGACTTGACTACACAGACAGAGGAAAAATTCCTTCACAGCGACCTCACTGTCACTTTTAAACTTAATAAAACAACCCATTAAAAACTATGTAACACAACAACTATAAAAACTAAATTTAATTTTAAAAAAAAGTGAATAATAAACCTCAGAAATAATATTCATTTTAACTTGTTATGCCAGAAGAAAATCTAAGGTTTGCTTATTATACCTTTTCTAAAAACTAACTATTAAGATGAACTATATGCTGCATATTTACTCATTTCTCTGTAGTACATAAATTTTAAATTATAGAAGTTACTGTTTATTTCACACCTTAAAATAAATGTCTTTTACACACTACTAATATGCAGTAGCAACAGCTTTGTTGGTAAAAGTAGTGGGAGCACTATGTCAAATGTCTCCACAATAGGTAGAGACATTTTCCTATATAACAAGACATCATATTTTATAAGGTAATGGTAGTTACTGGATGAAAGATACTAGATTACTCAAGAACAATAAAGCACTTCATGCACACGTAATTTTTTACTAATTCTAATTCACTGGTTCATCTAAGCTGCATGTATACAATACCCATTTACTACATCAATATCATTTGCCTGACATCACAAAAATAAAAAAATATCCTCGTATTAACCTTTTTTAACCCGAATTATTATGATGCTCTTTGGCATAAAGTGTGATCCCAAATAAGGTGTGCGTAATCAATTCAAAATATGTTTTAACCTTCCTGTTATCTCCTGTTATATCTTTTATCTTTGGGGATAATTGGACTCCAACAAGTTTCGGCTTCAAGTACTTTATGTCGCTACCTAAATATCCCTTTAAACAAAACAGAAGCCCCATCCCGCTCCTTATACATTCAGAATACCTAATAATAGCTACCTATTAGGTGACTATGAAAAAAAAACAAACAATGACCATAAAATCTAATTGACTGCACCAACAGGATATAGAAAAATCTTTTGGTATTTTTAAATGATCTAAATTACTTCCAACTAAATTTTCATTATTTACAGCACAGGTGCTACAAAGTGTGTACAGGACGTTGAAAACATATGCTAATTCTATATTTACCCATATATCCTCATTCAATTACATAAAGTCCTGAAATATTAAGAGGAAAAAACATCAACATGGGTATGCTAAAGCGTTAGCTACGAACAAAGACAAACGACTTGGACAAATAAAACTCACCACGACCTCGTTTTGTTTCAACCTTGCTACTTTAACGCCTGTTACAGGTGCAGCGTCGTTTACACTTACAGACGAGCCCAATACAGTGTTTAATAATGAATAACTGTCTCTAGCAACACAAAGGAGATGAGAAGACTAAATATCTTGTAGCTCAAAGCCCTGTCCCCATTCCCGGTTCAACGGTCTTAATAAATAACAGGCATTTACTTTTGCACCATAAAAACAGCTAAATGTCCTGTTAACATATTAACATTAAACTCTCACCTTTCCGCGGTGCGTCCGTCTACCTGAGGGACAGGCTGCAGTCCGGGCGTAAGTAGAGCGACATCTGAAATCTGATTGGCCGGCACCAGAGGACACTGTCGTCGGAGGGCTGAGCGGCCCCGCTGATTGGTCCACCGGATGGAGTGATGATAGTGAGACTGGAGGTTTCTACAGCAACAACCAATCACAGGCGATCTCTTACTTTCATAACCTGCGCCGAGTTGACAGGCTGTATGAGGGAAGACATGGGGAGGTCCGGAGAGAGTGGTATTCATAAAGTCAAATGGCAGGGTATAGCTCTAATTAATCATAACATATTCTTATTCTAACTTTGAAAACGCTGAAGAAACTACATTCAACAATATTTTTGTCTCAAACTTAACTGTTTCCGAAGTTATTATATTAAATTACCTGTAAACTATTCTTTATTTCAATAGAAAAAGAGTCAGATAGTCAGAATTTATTGTTAAATATGAGAAGAACTCTCATATTTAACAATAAATTTTGGTTAGAATTTTTTTCCTAAATATCAGCTGTGGAAAAATATAAAAATATTTTCACATAGGTAAAAATTAGCAATACCACACACAACACTCTATTGCAAGTACAAGTCCTGAGAAACATCCCAGAGAAATGAGTATTATCCACAAAATTAATTTAAAATACTAAGAGTAAAAGAGTTCTTTATAGGATTGGTGATAGATAGATAGATAGATAGATAGATAGATAGGGGTCTGCCAGGAATATATAAATATATATAATATATATGTCTTGATCTATAGATAAGCAAGATTTCATTACTGTAGCTGTTTGAAAACATATTTAAAATTATATTTTATTAAGGTGAAAGTTAATCTAATGCATTATACTTTATGTTATTCTAAGATAATTTCTTGGGTTTTTTTGTTTAAAATGTTAATCACATAAATTAAATGTAAAATGTGATGAGTGGTAGCATAATGTGGGAATTACCTCATTAAAGTACAACCTCCTCCATTTGACAGTGTACAACATTTCAGTGAATATATTTAGTTGCTTTCCCCCAGAATTTAATTTAGCAAAAAGTTATCAAATGTAAAATATATAAACACAGGTAGAATTACTAAAATCTTGCATGGCTCAAAGTGTCTTAAATTGTCAAAAATGTAACTTTAAATTTAAATTTGTAGGTTTTAAATTTGATGACATATACAAGTAACCTAACAACTGTACAAATGTAACATTTCAGTCCGTATCCACAAAGCTTAGACATCCAGCTACAATGTTTGATACTGTAATAAATTAGTCACACACACACACACACAGCACATTGAATTTCAATGTTTTACTGATTTGGCAAAGTTTTAAAAATGGATTATATCATTTCACAGCTTTAAATACAAGAAGCATATTTATTAATGATAATATAAAACAAGTAATGAAACATTTTCAAAGTCATTAGCCTACATGACATTCCTCAATACACTGACAAGAAACAGCGATACCAGTTACTATAGCAATTAGCAATTTTCAATATAGTAGGAGAGGCAAGAGAAAGAGACTGAAGAAAAAGAAAATCAAGAGTAGGTTTGGTCACTTTCCAGAAAGAGATAACAGACTAGTAAAGTAGAGTACTTAAGAGACAGAAAAGAAGAGACATATTAAAATTGGCACATTCATAGTACGTCAGGGTGTGCAGTAGTTAATAAGGGTTGCTACACCAAAGGAGAAGAGGGTACTGTTGAAGATAGCAGGTTAGAGACAGGGACCATGCAGTGAGCTCAGGCTGCTGTTGTCATTAGTGGTTCCGACCACAGTAAATATGGCTGCCAGGTGACAGTAAAGCACTGATACATCGAACTGTTTTTCATCTCAAACAGCTTCTCCCTCTGTCTGTCACTGTGTTTGGCAACGTGATTGAGGCTTCTCCTTCACCAGAAGAGCTCCAATGAAAGTCTGTTTTCTCCAGAGTAAATGTACATTATTATGTTCTGTAACTGCTCCTCATAGCACTACTCTGAATCGATGTGGGCCAATGCAACCGTCACACCATTCTGAAGTTAACATGTGTTTCTTTATCCCAGAAGAGCGACCGAGTCCAGCTGTGCCCTGTCCAGTAACAGTACTCAAGGCATAACACAGGAGAAGAACAGGGAAACGGGGTGTACTTTGACATTCAGGCACGCTTGAACAGCCATACTGCAACACTGTAAAAGGTCAGAGGTCAGACAGAGTGCGTTCATGCGGCGTCGAACCAGGCGTCACCACACACAGGCTCAGATGCACACAAACACACATGCTCACATGTGCAAGCAAGGGAGCACCTTTATATGCTAGCACACACGCACACACACACACACACACACACACACACATACAAACAAACAAACACACACAAGCACGCTTCTCAGGAGGATAAAAACAAAGGAGAAACTCATTTTAGTCCCAAATGGTCCTTCTCTGCCTTCTTCTCCCATTAGATTAGATCAGTGGTCTTTCTCAGAGCTGGTTCATGTTAACATTTCTAATGTTAAATCAGCTTTGCAGTTATAGTAGCTTCATATCAGTAGCATTTTAATGGCACTGCAGTGGTACAGTGGTGCTTCAAACTGGTTTGTCCAGTCGCTGCTGCAGTCCTGCCACGAGGGGGATTAAAACACAGGTTTGATCCCTTTGTTTGTTACAGCTCCCCCACTCAGGTAAGTGCAAAAATCTTCATCACCATCCTCAACAACATCAACAATCTTTTCATCTTCTTCATCTTCGTCAGTGCCTGTGCGAATGCTGCCCAACATTGAAGCATTGGCATCGTAGACAGCTCCAAGATCAGTATTCAGCAGAAGAATACATTCTGCTCCAAATCAGCGGCAGGTGTCAAGAGCAGTCATAAGGGCTTGTCGATCACAGTCACACCTGTAGATTAAACAAAGAGTGTGAGACTGATCAAATATCATCAGGTACTAGCTTGGTGCAAAAGTTTGAGACATGTTAAAAAAATGTGATATCTTTAAGGATTTACAAACAAAAGAAACATTAGAGGTCTTGACATGTAAAATGGAGAAGAAATATTTCACTATTTTGCACTGTTCTGAAATCAATAATCCAGCTCAAGGTCATGTGTAACACTGATGATATTATGTCCTAAATTTTCTTTAGCAGTATCCTTCCTATAAAAGAGCTTTCAGGTGACATTCACACAAAACTGTGATGAGATTGTTAGAGAGATGGCATCAAAATTAAGTGAAAGTGTCAGGAGTCAGATTGTTATTTTAAGAAAACAGCAGCTTTCTCAGCAACAAATCCTGGTTTGACAGAAGGTGTCTAAAGAGACCGTGCATGAAGCTCCAAAACACCCAGATCAGTTGTGCATGCAAAATTTACAATTAGTAAAATTCAAATTGATGTGATAATATCATTTTGAACAATACTTAATTATAGTCAAGAGGTTAAACTTTTATTATAACTTTCACTGTGATCTATCAGAACTGTTGTCACGAATCCTGCTTAAGTATGTTCGGCTTTTTGAACATACATCATTCTGCAGAGTAAATGTTGAACACCCATAAATTTAAGCTTGAGTAGCTCAGAGTGTTGTATACCCACCTGCATAACTGCGGCCTGTGCTCATGCAGGTCGGCAGCAGTGTCCACTTGTCAGAGTTTGGATTGTAGAACTCCACCGAGGCCAAATTGCAGCTGCCATCGTCCCCTCCCACCACATACAGTAAGTTGTTTACAGCACATACACCTGGAAAACACAGAAAAATGTATTTACATCAAACAGAAGAACATCTCTCGCCACAGGATGTTCGGCGGACAGACTGTCTTACTTACCTGCGTTACGTCGACACATGTTCATATCAGCTACTTGTCGCCAGCTGTTGGAGGCTGGATCGTAAACTTCACAGCTCTTCCTCACCAATGGACCATCATGTCCCCCCACAGCATACAGTAAACCTTTTAACACACCTACACCTGGAAAAGACATTGGACACATGGGGACTAAGAGTTATGTCAAGAACTGGTAAATATTTGTCTTATTTTGTAGAACAATATGTATACATGTATATGTATACAACATGGTCAACAAGACAGTAGTGAGACCAGCTATGCTGTATGGCTTAGAGATGGTGGCACTGTCAAAAAGACAGAAGGTAGAGCTGGAGATGCTGAGACGATGAGGCTGGACAGGATTAGAAATGAGCACATCAGAGGAACAGTACGGGCTGGAAGCTTTGGAAACAAAGTTAGAGAAGCCAGGTTGGGAGGGTTTGGACATGTACAAAGGAGGGACAGAAAATATATTGGCAAAAGGATGCGAGAGATGGAGCTGCCAAGCAGGAGGCAAAGAGGAGGTTTATGGACACAGTAAGAGAGGACATGCAGCTAGTTGGTGGGATGGGAGAGGATACGGAAGACGGGGGATGGAGGCGGATGATTTGCTGTGGCGAACCCTAAAAGGAAACAGTCGGAGGAAAAAGAAGATATGTATATAACATGTATCATAAGTTTTATTGCCTCCACCTAGAAGATGATGTTTTTGGCAGCAATTGGCTGCCTGTCCATCTGTTAGCAAAACTACAGAACACATCTTGATGATTTTTTGATAGAGATAGGGTATTACCCAATCAACAAACAAATTTCTGTGTAAGATCAGAGGATGGGATCTGTCTGAACCCCCCCCCCCAAAAAAAAGAGAAGAAAATCCCTATAAACTATAATGAGCAAATGAAACACCAGCACTATGTCTATGATTCAGAGAAGAAGAAGAAGACGTATGAAATGTATGGCTCTTCAAATAAAATTCATAACTTTCCCACATTTTAATAGAATTTCTTGAATATCTACACTCACATGCAAGACAGTCATACCTACAATCTGACAAAATTCAGTGGAGATCAGACATGGATTATGCCTTGGTGGAGGTTTGAAATCTCTGAGTGCTTCATAGTTTAAATATATCAGTGTATTTTTGTATCATTAGAAGGACAAATCTATGAGAATCATATAGAAGTTATAGTTAACAATTTAAAAACTCTCAGAATATTTTATAGTTAAAATAAAACTAACAGAACATCTGAGTAAGTTCACACACAAACACACCTGCTCCACTGCGTCTTGTGCCCATCTCTGCAATGTAGCTCCATGTGTTGCTTTTAGGGTTGTAAGCTTCTACTGTACTTAAACATTGTCTGGTGGCTCCATCATAACCTCCAACAGCATAAAGAATCCCTGGAAAACACAGAGAGAAAGCATGTAATCCACAATGAGGTGCAGTGGTGGAGAAAATAACAAAAATGCAATTAATAACAAACTGTAAATTTCTATTCACCATTGACGACACCCACTCCCACACTGCTGCGTCTGGTACTCATGGGTAACACATGGAACCACTCATCTGTTTTTGCATTGTATGCCTCGACTGTGGACAGACCTGCAAACACATATTAAATAACACCACAAACTGTCATGTATTTGAGAAATTGTGCAGTTATGCACATTTTAAAAGCCTGTCTTAACATCTCACTTTAACCTCACAGTCATACAAAACACACAGCAGTACCTGTGCTGCCATCAAAGCCTCCAACAGCATATAAGAGTCCATTGAGGACAGCAGCCCCAAGCGTCGATCGGCGGTCCTGCATACTGCTTACGCTTGTCCAACGGTCCATCATCGGGTCATAACAGTCAACCGTCCGCACACGCAAAGAACCGTTGAAACCGCCGACTGCGTACACACACCCTCCTACGTACACCACACCTGGAGAACAACACAACACAAAGGTGAAGACAAATATACACAAAAGGTTGCAACACATAAGACCCGCTTTGATGAAAGTGAAGCTGAGGTATGACCAGAGTTGAAATGATGAAAAGAATTGTTTATTATTTAAACTTTTAACCTATTTTTTATAATAATTTACAGCAGGTGTTTTTCTCTCTGAACTTTATTGTTTCTGGTTCCCTTGAAGAAGGCTGTGAGTCTCCTACAGGGGAAGAAATCTTAACTGGGTGTAGAGTATTCAACTTGTTTACCTTTTCGTGTCTTCTAAGTGAGGCCTGCTTTTATTTGCATTTATATGGTAAAAGGTAGAATCTCTCCACCAGGGGGCATGGTAAATGAACAACGCTCCACACTGCATCGCAATGTACAAGAGTTATGATCTACTTATAGCCAAGACCTGACAAAATAATACAATACCTAATGTCCACCAGTTTGTGACAGACAAAAGTGCTGTCTCCAACAGTGCACCAGTTAAAAGGACATCCCTCTGCACTTTTAGATTGAATACACTAGTGATAACGATGATCTGAAATGGTCTTATCTGTCCATAAAACTGAAAAATACAACCAGCTTATTCTTGGTGACCCCTCCACCATCCAACAATCTTCAGATTAACCTCATCAACTCATATGTCTGCACCATACATATTTGGGTTTGTGTGATCATCAGACAATAGCAAATATGAAAACCTGATCCATTTAGCTCTATCTTTATTGACTTTTTCAGGGAAAAATCAATCAACCCTAAAATCTATGATGCAAGCTGAGGAAGACAACCTGAAGGCAACATTAGTTTGGTGATTCCAAACATTTGGAGAGTAGGTGAAGATGTAGTCAGACCCAACTTTCATGTTCCTCAGAGGATGCTCGTCAATAGTGATGCAGTTCATGTTGTTGCTATTGATGGTTTCCTACCTGCTCTGCACCTCCTGGTTGGGAGTTCAGCCACCTGGTACCATCGCTGCTCCTCAAAGTCGTAACATTCAACACTCCGAATGGCCTTGGGAGCCTGACCTCCAACCACCACCATCACCTACACACACACACACACACGACATAATACAGCAGTGCCATTACGGGACGAACTGTAGATCATTGATTGTTTGTGACTCATGTCTTCTGCCTCTGGAGACACTCAGTATTGACTGTTTGTACCTTAGGACAGCAGGCTGGCGTCCTCATGCGTGTGCGTGCAGTCTTCATCAGAGCTCTCTGGTCAGCTGGCAGCAGGTGGTACTTCATGGCCTCAATCAGGTAGTCTTTACAAGCACTGCTATTCTTAATCAGAGACTCCTCCTCCACCCGCTGCCACAACCGAACAGTGAGAGAGGAATCAATCAGCCCGCAGGATTTACAAAGTACCACTGTATATTCTGGTAACTGTAGGAGCATATTTTGAATTTCTCCAAATCTATCTATCTATCTATCTATCTATCTATCTATCTATCTATCTATCTATCTATCTATCTATCTAAGTAAAGTCAAAAATAGACCTACATGAGCACTGCTAAATATATGGAAATACTGGTCTTTATTGAAAAAGAAAAAATGCTGCATGACATTGGCCATCACAGACACAAATTCTACATCCGTTGCTCTTTAAAGACTAAAATCAACTAAAACCCAGCCACAACAAAAAGATCACACCCTTGCCCAACACATGCTAACGTCCAACCACAGAGCTACAAAATAGCTGACTTACATCTGCATCCCTAACAAGACGAGTACCTTACACTGCTCACATTCTTTCAAGTCAACTCAAGTCAGATGCTTTGTTCCCAGTGAGATCAACAACACACAAAAAGAACCTTCTTGCAGTATTTTAAGTGCTCCCACAACAAAAACAGCCGAAGGAGATAAACATACCTGCACCAGATACTCTCTGGAGAGGAGCGGCAGGCGGACATGCTCCATCAGGTGAGCCAAGTGTTCCTGTCGCACATCTTTATCATGATTGACCCACGCTATCACGGCTTCAAAAACCTACATGACAACACACACACATGTATCCTTACACAATTATTTTGTTGTCCTGCCGTTACTCGGTGTGACAAGCAGGATAAGAGTGTGTGTACCTTCTCCTCTGTAGGGATGGTGAGCTTGTCGCTGGCGATCAGGCTGGACACTTGCTCCATGCCCAGATTGAGAAACTCTTCACTCCCAACCACCTCAGTGAAATGTTGCTCTGTCAGCACAAACAGAAAGTGTACCACATTTTCCATATCTTCCATTAATCACACCTGTGCTCATTCTGTCTTCTCCACTGTCCCACATCCTCCTGGACACACACAAACTTTTTAAAGCATGAAAACACACATGGACATGGGGAGAGCTCTGCACACACAAACCTGCATAGCTGTTAGCCTGTGCAAGGAGCTGGGAACAGGCGTGCAGGTCAGCGAAGGCTCGGATTCCCAGACAGTTGGACGGATGAAGCTGAGAACTCAGGAACTCACAACAAGCTTTTTTCACCTCATTGAGCTGGAGCAGTCCTGCAGCAGGCAGCAGCGCCTGAGAACCAAAAACACAAGGTTTCCACACAGGGGGAAGGTTTAGTGCTCTATAACACAGATTAATCAATTGATAGGGCTGACAGGTTGGCCTGGTGTGCAGAGATACCATCTTCTAGTCAGATGATGACGTGTTCAGTAACTCAAAATAGCTTCTGCTCATCACTCCTACAGTTTCTTTTCACAGCAGGAATGAATTATTATATAAAACTTAATAATCTGAAAAACAACTTAATACAACTTAATACAATTGATGCTTGCAGCCTTTTTAGTGCATTTATTTGCACTGTAGTGTTCTAATTTGTCCCAGTTTTAAACACTAAGCTGATGTTCAGCAAAAATAATGTGAACAAGGAAACCTATTCCCAGATTTTGGTAATTGTAGCATGCATAGCACTTTTACTGCTGATAAACCAGATTAAACGAGCACATGTGTGCCTGTGCACAGAAAACATCTGGGGAGAATAAGTTACTTCATGTTGCAAGAATCTTCTGAAATGAGTGAATTTAAACATGCAAAAGGTACCATCCTTACCTCCAACAAGGAGGTAATGTTTCTGCCTGTGTTAGTTAGTTTGTTTATTTGTTTGTTTGCCTGTCTGTTGGAAACATTACAGAAAAATTACTGAACAGATCTCAATTAATTTTTTTGATTGATATTAGGTGTCGCTTAATATACAAATAATTAAATATTGGGCAAGATCAGAAGATGGGATCCTGACTGAAGAAATCAGTACAGCTGGATCATGCTTCAGGAGAGGTTAGTGCTCTCTGAGTGCTTCCTAGTTCAAGTTAGAGGGAAATGTGTTTGTGATGACTTTACTGGCTGGAAGTTTAGGTTTTACATGCAAGTGCAAGGATTAGATGACCACAGAAGATTCACTGCTCACCAGGACATCATAAACACAATTTGTGGAACTTTTAGTTAGAACTGAAAACATCATTATTGATCACCTCCCCTAAACTTAGATTTGCAAGTAATCAAACTAAAATCCAATCCAATCCAATCCAACTATTTTTTTAACATTGATATGAGTTTGCTTTACTGTAGCCACAATAATTACAGTGAAATGCCCTACTATCAATGCAACAGCACTTCCCGCCATCAGAAATGTAGTGTTGAAATGTTATTCCTGCATTAAAGTTAAATCACATCCTGCAGCGTTTTTATGGATCAGCATGAGACTGTAAAATGCTGCAGGTCTGCTCGGTGTGATAACAGGCTGCAGTTAATGCATGTGTGTGTGTTTACCTGCACATTATCCTCGGTGACCTGTATTTCTGCTGTGTAGATGTAGTCCACCAGCAGACCCAGAGTCCAGCCGTCCATCTCCTTTATCCTCACCCGTTTCGCCCTGCTCTCCGCCATCTCCCCTGTTAGTATACACATGCATGTTATCTTTCCATCACAAGAGAAATAGATGTGTACTGACCTAATCAGGGTTAAATCAACTAAAAAAATAAAATAAATAAATAAAAAACCAACATCCAGTTTCCTTACCTGTAAACATGGCGTGAAAGTAAGGGCTCCCAGCAGCCAGAACCACTCTGTGAGCAGCAATCTCTACATCCTCTGCCACTATGGTCACATCACACAACAGGCTCTGGCTGTGTGTACATGCAAGTGATGGGGACAGACAGTGAGACAGAGAAAGTCCCGTTACAGTTTACATGGACATGCACAAAGGATGTGGCAAATAACAAATAACTGAGGGGAGAGCGTGCAACACCTTCGCAGCTCGTTCATGACTTTGAACGCCTTCCTCATGTGCCGAGGGTTCAGAGTGACGGGACCCTGCCTCTCAACCCCGTCTTCTTTGTCCAGAGCATGTGGACAAAGTCTAGTGCACCTGAGAGAAAACACACATAGAAACAAACAGAGAATAACCTCCTGGTGTCCTGATACATAATAATCGGGGTAAGAGAAGTTGCGTTTAACTCATCATTCATTTCTTTGTTTATCCTCAACCTCGTTGTAGTGCTGGTTTATCTGCCACTGGCTACAGGCTAACGTTTCTTTATTTCCTGATTTTGAAACGGTCTGTTCACAAAACATACACTTGAAGGCCACAACATTATGTCAAAACTTTGTTTTTCACTTAGGCAAAGGAGACAATTTCACAGGAGACCAACACCTGCAGGTTTACTGTGTGTCAGCTGGGTTTTAGTAATTCTATTAACTGCTAATATGTTATTTAGTATTGTATTCAGATCATGTTGGCACTATTTATTGCCTACATCTCCTCCTAAACCCTTGTTTATTAGTTTACACTGACATGGTGCATATTCATGAATCAATCTAATTATCTCACACTAAAAGAAACACATAACAGCTGGAGTCTTTGGGTTTTAACAGGTTAATTGTACCATGTTTTGGGGACATCTCCTGACAGCTCTGCTTTAAATTTTACTCTTAATATTTTTGTGCTTCAAAAAAAAAATCAAGTCATTTACCTAAGCAGTAAAACTATGTAAGAATAGTGCACATCAAAGTAAAATAAGATCAACAAAATGTACTTCAAATAGCCAAAATAAATAGTTTAGGAGAAAAATGCTCCCTGTGTCTGAACCCTGAAAGTCCAGCAGCAATTACTGTAGGAATTGTACTCCACTGGTTTCACTTCTCGGGGGTCAGGCCAAGGTAACAAGGCAAGTCTGAGAGGTTGTAAGAGAAAATCCTGCTACAAAGCTCTGGAATCATATTTTGAACTTTTCATTAATTTTCAGTTTATATTACAAAACATCTGAGTAAAATTAAGTCATGCATAGTCAATTAGAAGGAAAATGCTCCCCCTGTCTGATACATCATGGTATATCATTAAATTGTTAATACTTGTGCATTTCCTCTACATATTTTAAGCCATTGGTTCCACACTTGTTTTTGGCCTTCTCCAAAGGGTGACAGAGTAAAATCTGAAAGAGTGTGGGAAGAAACTGAGCTGCACATATTTGGAGTCATGTTTTGGAGTTCTCTCTTAATCAATAGCTCTGTCAAGGAGGTTATGTTTTTGCATGTATTGGTATGTTTGTGTGTTTTATAGCAACATTTCAGATAAACCACTGAACAGATCTTGGAGATTTTTTCTTTTTTTGTTTTTGAGAGCTAGGGTGATACTTATGGGACAAATTAATAAATTATGGGCAAGAGCAAGGAAAAAAAATCATAGAAAATCCCTATCTCTTATAATGAGGAGTTGTTTTATCTTACCTTAACTCAGCTGGATTATACCTTGGCAGAGTACGTTACAGTTTTAGATGTATATATGAAAATACAAGTCAAAAATAAAATATTTTTATGTTTCATGTATAAAATCCTAAAACTTAAATCCAGTTGTTGTAATGCAAAAAAATGCAATATTTACCTCTGGACTGTGGTGGAATGGGGATATTCAATGCAAATGAAGTAATTTACTTTTGTGCAATACTTGGGTGTTTGTACTTAAATATTTTCTACCTTTGCCTTCTCTCACTCTTAAAAACAACAACAAAAAACATCCAAAATGTCCATTTAAATTATGCAGCTTGTGGCAAAATCACATGGTT
>OOFC01011080.1:90876-123776 GCA_900323345.1 Pseudochromis fuscus
AACACACCCACACACACATGGCTGTTAACACACATCCTCTGTGCCACAAACAAAACACCGCCGTCACCCCAACAAACACAACATCATAACACCAGCACGAGCCCCGCAGGCTCCGGGTGTCAGTCCCCGGTTCCCCCGGTCAGTGAGCAGCCTCACCGCCTGGCCGCTGTCTCTGTCAATGCGGCACCATCCGTCAAGCAGCCACTGGGAAACGTCAACACACACACACGCACACATACACACACAGACACTCAGCAGCTTTGTGCACTTACAGTGGATGACTGTCCATGATTCCGGTGTTTTTCAGAGGCTGAAAACTTGGCCCAGCGGCATGCACCATTCCATATCCACAGTGTCGTCTTTGATGGCTCTAAATTCAGGCGTGGATCGCGGCGATCACCAGTCCAGAGGCGCACAGACGGGCTGACGGCAGCCCCATTAACGCTGCCTGCTTCATATAAATACACAGGCGGACTGCGGTGACACTCTCTACAGACACGTTGCGATCCAGCCCGGCTGTTGTGCCCAGCAGACTGCTGCCTCTGTCTGCACAAAAACACGCAGGAAGGGAGCCCACCGCCGTGTCAAATGAGGTTATTTTTGTTCGATCCCCCCCTCCTCTTTACTCCTGGGTGTATATGGGTGCGAGAGGCGGACGGACAAGGATACCTGTTATTTTCCAATCGCTGATTAAAACGCACAAACAAGGACATGTCTGCAAAGACGGTCCTCTGAACAACCAAGGCGTCCCACAAGAAAGAGCTGTCTCCCTCTAGCTGTGGAAGACTGAGCCGGAGGAGACAGACACACAACGGGGAGACAAATACTCTCTGTCTGGACCCTGATTGATCATTTTAACATGAAAAATAATATTTTAATTCGTTAATATGTCATTTGATTTTCTCTGTGTATAATTATTGTTTTAATAATAAGTCAAAAACAATGTCAACACTTTATAGCTCGTAATTTCATTTCAAACACAATTTTCACTTAATGAACCCAAAAATTGTTGTCATTATTTTTCCAACAAAATAAACTCCATATTTTTTGACGTTTTAGATATATAATCTCGTGACTTCATATCTCAATTGTGATTTAATATAATTCAAACTCTTGATTTGTAACCCAGCATTTTGACTTTGTTTGCTAACAATACAATTTAAACTTTAAGTAAAAAAATATTTATGATAATAAGTCATGATTTTGATGTAATACATAATGTTTTTAATCATTCTGACAAATCAGAATATAGATTTTATATCTGTGAAGTTTGGCTAAACTGGCCTTCGCATCTCACAAGTTTGACTAGTCTCTCAGTGTTGACTACCTTGTATTATTGACTTAATTTCTCATCATTCTTGATGTTTAGGTCATTACTTTGACTCGATTTCTACTTACTAATGTCATAATTCTGACCAAATCAAATCAAAACATAAGCTCATAAATAATTGTTTTGACTTTGTTTCTCATCCAAGTTTGTTATACCTCAGCAACTTCACTAAGTAAGTCAAAACTTTTATTAGTACCACACTAATCAATTATCTCAGAAATTATTTTGGCTCATTGTCTCAGTATATACACACAATAGTGCACAGGGCTGGTCATATGGCTGCCTAATGGTTTTGGATGATGGATAAAAATCTAAATATCTGAATGAAGAAGTCTTGCACAGGACACATATCTCACAATTCTGCCATAACATTTTATACTGTTGACCTAGTAAATAGAGACATATTTAATAATCATTGGGAATAACACTTTAAATGTTCTCTTTATCATGTCCCAGTAAGTCAAAGCTCTGACTTAGTGTTGTGTAAATTTGAGTAACATGAGTGTTGGTTTTTGCATGAATCATTTTCTGGCAGAAACAGGCAGAAATCGGTCACAAGCAAATCCAGGTCAGTAGATATCTCACTCCAAAAAAAGTATAAAAGAAAAAACATATTTACTAATGAAATAATAAATTTATGATCCAGTTTTCTTCATGTGAGACGCACAGATTCTTGCCTTGAAGGAAATCTTTGTCCGCAGAGCCCATCTGTGAGGATTTTTGTCTGCTGTACTGTGAGCAGGCGAGAGCTGTGAAGCTGATCAGAACAAGTCTGTCATGGTGTGAACACACTGTATACATTACAGACAACAGGCTGTCGGGAGACTCAGTCTTCACTCATCAGAAGTCATTCCTCTGTCATGATTGAGAACAGAAGTGACGTGGAATCAAAGCTGTTGGCAGGTAGTTTATAATGATGTGACTACACTGTGATATTTTATGTAAATACAAAGGATATTTCAAGCAACAACAGATGTGATGATTAAAGGGGTTTTCATTGATTTAGTACTGCATTTCCATGAAGTTGGTGAAACATTAAGAGAGATTAAAATAAAATGTGTCAAAATTGAAGCAGGTCACTAAAATAAAGCAATAATGCAGCTTCATCACATTGTTTTGATCCATTTAACCTTGTAAACACCAAGTTCTTTAAGTATTGTGCATACAGTTTGTAACAGCCTCAGTAAAATCAAACATAATCCTCTTGACAAAATCTGAGGTCAATTACTCAGAAGACATCAAACTTCAGAGCTCAGTCAGATGCAGATATGTCCACAAATCAGAGCCTCATTTAAAACTGATAGAACGTCAATTTAAATCATACAACCAGAGGTCAACTCTGCGTCCAATTCTTGCAAAGAAATATAACACGCAACTGATCCTCAAAATAAAGCAAATGTGGAAATGTAAAAAAAAAAATGGGCGATATTCCCAATGGTTGCTAAATAATGGTGCCAAAAAACTCTGACTTCAATCATGATAGATAATAATTTTTTTTCCACAAGTCATTCTGATGTTATTAGCTAAAGTTAATTCTTCTGATCAGTGATCTGGTTTTGCAGCTGAAAAAAAACAAAACAAAAATAACTTAGTAGATATTAGGCTTCAAAAAGAGGAATGTTTAGGGGTGTGGTTAGTTCAATTGACAGGTCAAGTCTCCAATGAGAGCAGCACTGAGTCTCAGACACATTGGGCAGTGACCTCAGGTTCGAGGGTCAGTCCCATCTCTTCGTCTCTATGGTCACTTCTGCCTCCAAACAACCAACATGGCAACATTCAAATGCTGATCTCCTGAGTGACATCACTCGTTGGTTGGCTTCGTCCATTATATATACACCATCTATGGCCCGATTACAAGAAAGACGTAAGACTTCAGATCCAAAATATTCAGAAATTTTATTTTTATATTTAAAAAAAAAAAGTCTGCATAAGAAATATTTACATTAAAGAAAATACAGGAAATAAAGTTAAGTGTGCTTAGGTACAGTCACATTACATTTCTGTCCCACACAGTCATTCAAGCTGTGTACTTGTACAGGCTTCTAATGAAGCCTGTACAAGTGATGAATGACAGGAATGTTTTTCTTGTTTTAGTGCTATCTCCAATCAGCTGCAGGGTACTCTCAGGTCAGAGTTCACCTTGGTTAAAGTTCAACTGCACAAATGTGAACTGCTTTATGGAGATATTTTATTCTAGTATGTGTCAATCTACTGTTGAGTATTTTATTCATTTAAAAGACTTTTTTGTAGATTGTTTACCATTTGTTTATTGTGCATGCTGAATACATAACAGCACCTTGTGAGTGTAGGGCAGTTTCTCCTAATGTGACTGTACCTGAGCTGTGTTAGTTTGGCTTTAAAGGGGCAGCAGGCAGACTCGCAGAGGCTTGCTCCAAAAATGCCAGTGGTCCAGGAGGGGGAAGGTCTGTGGGTTTACGATGCTGAACGCTCACATCCTCCAGCACTTGCTGCCAGTGATGGAGCTTGGCCAAGTGCTTCTGAACCAGCATTTCTTTCCTCTGTAGCTCATTTCGCAACTCTGACACATCCTGAAGTGAGGAAAATAGTGTACTTGAGAAACTAGTAATAAATAATACATAAACATTTGTGTTTGGGATTGCCTGTTGCAGATAATCCCGGGATAGTGACACATTTATATGATGAAATTATTATAAACTGGAGAATAAAATAAGTGGACGGGGAGGGGTTGGGGGGGTGAAAATGACCAACAAGATAAATTAATATGCAAATCAGCATGAAAGTTTACCTCTTTCACCACCTGCTCTGGTTTCTGCACAGACAGCTGAAGCCTTTTCTGTAAGAAGAAGCACTCTGTCTGTCGAGCCACATCCAGGAACTTTTGTATGCACTGGTCCACACCTACAATTAGACACAAGAGCGTGCTTTAACATAGAGACATCAATATCAAATAAAGCTGATAAAGAAGTACAGGGCTTCACTCACCAGTTCGAATCTCCTCCTGGTCTGTCCCATTAACATAGTCTTGGCTTACCAAGGATGCAAAACATGCCTTAAGAATCAACAGAGAAAGATGGGCATTAGTAAATGTTGAATAATAATGAATACGGGTGAGGACCAGGCAGTTGAGGACAGGCTGTCACCAGTGTTGTTTTGCAGTGATAATCTTTACTGTTAGTGATACCAGCTTCCAAGCCTAAGTCAATGATGGCACTAGCCTTGGTCTTAACAGTAACATTAAACCAAGAATACTTATCAGATGAAGAAGGCATACTCTGCTATAACAGATTTCCTTCTTCTGACAAGTGATTTACTCTATTACTATTTGTCACTAATGCTGGGTGCAAAATCTTGCTTACAGTTGGTGTTACAATTTATTTAGGTACTTCAAATAAATGAGTCACTCTGATGAGGGACTAATACTCATCGCTGGGACCCACTGTATGTACTGCTATCCACCATAACCTCGTTCTTCGACCTGCACTGGTGATAAATCCGCCAACATCTTCAACACCAAACTAGGAACACTTCTTATTGACTTGCTTTGTAATTGTGGGCAACAATATATTAAAATTGTTGCCTCCACATGTAAGGACATAACTGTCTGTAATCTCTAGAACTTTGGGCCCAGTCGAGAATTACATTGATAGAGTCATAGCATAACTGCTTTTGTGCAAACGCCTCCCACCCCCACGCCCAAAACACACACACACACACACACACACACACACACACATACACATACACACACACACACACAGAGTTAACACACTTAATATACTAAACCAAGGATTTAACCCGATTGTACTTATGCTATGCGCTAAATTATCTGCATTACATTCACGCCTGTTTAAGATTGGTTTATTGTACACTGCACACGTTGAATGTTCTGTACATTTATATTTTTCGTATTCATACAAGTGTATTGTTATGCTCTGATATACCAAAGCGAATTAAAGTCGAATCACACTTGGCAGTAAAACTCATTCTGACTCTGACGCATAAATGTGTGTGTTTCGTTCAGTGATGACAACCTGCAGAGAGCTAGGAGGTAAACTCATTCATCACTTCTGCTGTTAATTAAAGACACTATTCCCGGGTGTATTTTTGTAGCTAATACTGGGGGCTGAAAATCATAATAAAGACCACGGTGCCTCCTTCTTTCTTATCAAGTTTGTGCTAATGCATACAAACTGGGTAAGACTCAGAACGCTTAGCATTAACATTGATGCAGCCTCACTTACTTCAGCTTGCTTGTAACTTGAATATGTTTTACTCAGAAAGCCGTTGTGAAAGAAATAAAGTGTTCCTCCTCATTCAATGGGATAGAAATCCTGCAGTACAGCAACACCCTCTAATACAACATCCACTATGCTAACTAGCTAACGCTGCTAACAATAGTTAGCACAAGCCGCTAGCGTGAGATGACACCTTAACCTCCTACCTCGAAGGAAGCCTCCAGTTCATCAACCAGCGTGTTGTTACCCTGGGTCCTGGTAGAGCTACCGGGGAAACTGGGCTGACCCGGTCCACCAGGACCCCCGACAGGATGGGCACCAGGCGGCTGCTGACCTGGAAACATCCCACTCATGGATGACGCCATCTTGATCTGAGTATTTTCTGTAGCCACGGTCCGCACATGCGCATAAACTGTCTGTCACTACCATGTAGTTCTCTGAACACCCCTGACCACAAACTGCTGTTGAGTTATTTAAACATCTTGAACATGCTCAGCTAAACATCTTCTGGACATCTTTGTTTAAACATCCTGAACCTGTTCAGCTGAACATTCTTTTAAGCATCTTTGTTTAAAGCTCCCATCATACTACAGGTGGAATGAGCCAGAATGCTATTGGAATTAAAATTCTGTGTACATTCCTGGATGTTTGACATGCATTCCCAAAATTCCAACTGCTTTCTGAGTGTATTCCAAATATTCGGGCCCAATCTTGTGTCCAGCCCGAAATTTTTGCTCATGCTCAAAACGTGCGAGGTGCATTCAAAGTGGAGAAATATCAAATGGCATTTTAAGTGTATTGTAACTGCACTATGACCTCATTTTAAATATTCTTACAGCATTCCAACAGTATTACAAAATTTCTGATCACATTCAAGGGAGAGGCAAAATGGTAAGCCATATCAAATCCCGCAAGATTGTCCCCCATTAGAGGCCATGTCATTTATTGAACTACATTGTGCAGTTTGCACCACATCGAACACATTCATATATGAAATATTACATGCTTCCAAACATTAGTCCAAGGGCTCAGACAAAAAAACAACATAATAATAATAATGCTTATTGTTTCCAGTTGTGTATTGATTTTTGTAACACTTCAAGAATAATCTGGCATTCATGCATTTTATTTAAATACATTTTATTTTTTTAAAAAAAGTATAACGACATGAACATCATAAATTACAGTGACACTCTAGTTGGCCTATGCTGATCACTGACATATTTAATTCCTGTAAATAATGATGGGCATAAGTAAAGAAGGTTTAATAGTTTTCATACTCTGTACTTAAAAGGTATAAACACAGCTAACCAGTCCAGAATTGCTATATTGTGCATCATAAACATTGTAACCTCAGTAATATCACCACATGCTGAACTAGAAAAGCACTCTGAGAGCGCAGACCTCCGCCAAGCACTGTTAAGGCCAATTAATACTTTCCACGTCCGCATGTCCGCGTTGGTGCATGAGGGTCCGTGTCACATAAATGTCATGGAACACTGGACAGGCACGGAGGTGTCCACGTACAGCTCCAAAAATGTGAGTGCGTCGCCTGGGCGCGGAGGGCGCGAGCAACTGCACTGCGCTTGCGATAGCATATCAAGATGGACGCCATCGAGGAGAGACATTGCGAGGAGAATCCTTAAAAAAAGTCCTGGATCCAGACGGTGTTGCGGATCACCCCCAAAATGAAATCAGTTCTTCCTTTTCCCACTTCCAACATATCCTGAAAATTTCATCAAAATCCGTCCATAAGTTTTTGAGTTATCTTGAACTCAGACAAACTGACAGACAGACTGACAAACAGATAAACGCCATCAAAAACATAACCTCCTTGGTGGAGGTAATTACTCATCACACTGCTTGTCTATTTCATCATCCTGTGGTTTGTGGTTACTACAGGTCTGTAGCCTGCACGTCTGTACATGTTAGTCCATCTGACAGGCATGAACACCAGTACTTGCCTCAACTGCCAGTGAAGGATTATCAGCCAACAAGCTGCTAGGAACATAAGATAAGGAGACAACCAACTCCAAACTTAACTGAGCCACCAAAACTGAAGAACAAGCAAATGTCCATTTTGCTATTTTTGTCTTCAGTAAAGGCAAAGCTGTTGGTAACATATTATACTTACTTAATATTATATCTGTAATGCCAGTGCAAATAGGCTTAATAGCGATAGATAGATGCAGGATACTCACCTGCTCACCTATGAGTCAGGCATTTGGGTTGACACCTACCCAATCATCAAACCAGCCACAGAAACTACTTTAATGAAAACTATTTCTGGCTCAGAGTCAAACTTCCTAAAGTCTGATTCTGAGTCAGAGTAGATTGAAGCCTCACCTATCCCTGCGGTGGAGCTGGCTGGCACCTCACCTGTCCCAGATGCAGAGTCATCTGGCGTCTCTCCAGTCCCCGAGGTGGAATCGACTGGCGTCTTCCCCAGTTCCTTGTCGATAGCTTGTCGGCTATCCCCATCATCCTCTAGGAAATCCAGCATGTGCCATACAGCTCTGGGCGCCGGCCTCTAGACAGTCTCTGTCATCTTCCTTGCCGAAAGCCTCCAGCCCGACTACCAGATGGCCTCTTGAGGGTCTGCTCCTTGCTTAGCCTCCCAAAGGTCTTCACTCTGTCCTGTCTCCAGACTGCTATCCAAAACTGTCCTGCCAGTCTGTCCTGCCACCAGGCCATCCTCCAAAACTGTCCCACCAGTCTGTCCTGCCACCAGGCCATCCTCCAAAACTGTCCCACCAGTCTGTCCTGCCACCAGGCCATCCTCCAAAACTGTCCTGCCAGTCTTCCCTGCCTCCGAACCGCCCTCGAGATCATCCTCCTCTTGGCAGCACCTGGTAGATAGTTAGGAAGGCTTTCATCATGTTTGACCCCCCACTTAATGAATCACTCCTCCTCTTTCACTGTGAGCATGCATTTTCTTTCTTTCTTTCCCGCCTTGATGGTCTGCTGTTGGTCGTCTCTGCTGAGGTATATCTCTCATTGCGCTCTTTCAGCTCAGGTCATCAGGTAAAACAGAGAAGTTTACATTGTGGATTAAGAACAGAGCAGAGGAAAAGATTAGCATGTTAAAACAGCACAAAATAAGTGGCTGTATGAGAAAGGAGTGAAGAACTGAGGTGTTAAAAGTTTTTCCCAGGATAACCTTACTTGGTGAAAATGGCTGACCCTCCTCCTGCTCCCGTTTGTGCGTCTCTGGTTGGATTTTCTCATCCAACCAGTTCAGGATACTTCGGTGGATTCACTTATCTCACTGTCATTGTCCAACCTCTTCTTCAGTTTCTTCTGGCAGGATGAAAAAATGCTCAAAGTCCTCTTGGTTTTCACCCTGGACTCTCTTTGAACATGTCTTAAAAAGATCCTGTTGTTCATCTGGTTCTTTGCACATTGGTTCTTGTGCCTTTATTTCTTCCTTCAGGCAACTGTGTTTCTTATCTTCCACCGTTCTGATCACTTCAGCCTCAAAGTATTAGATTGTGATTTCTGAGAGTCCAGTGAAGTTGCTCTTCTCATCACTGGAGATGGGACCTACAGGGACTTCAGCAGGACTTCTGCTCTCTTCCAGAAAACTCCTGCTCCACTGATGATAGTTTTTAACATCAACCTTCTGAGTGTGGAAAAAAAAAACATTTTTGAAAAGACTGATGTTCACAGTGGAATTTTGAAAAACCATCTCCATGGTCTTCCTGATGGAGCAGCAGATGTTTTCCAGCTAGAGTGTCAAAAATAAAAACAGCAAGGTGTCTCTCTTGTTATAAAACGGCAAAATACCAAATATGTCCTCAGTAGGAATCACAAGTCTCTAAATGTGCACAGATGTACCATTTTCTTCGTCTTATCCAGATGTCTTGTTATGATTCTTATTTTTACGAGTTTTCAGTTTATGCTGCAATTGTTTTCTGTGTATTTCACTACTACACACTGTACAAAAAAAATCTTGGATTTTACAAAATATTGTGTTAAATGTTAATTTCACACATTATCTGTATTTTGAAGAACACAAAAATATTATTGAAATTAAACTGAATTTTCACTTCTTAAGTAAAGCAGCATGAAAAACATAACTACGAATAACTTTAAAATGTAATTTAAAGAGTGTTGTTTCCACATAAAAAGACTACAGTACTTTCTCAAATGTATCCTGAGTTGATTGATATGTTTTTAGTCAAAACATCAAAGATTGTCAATAGCTTTTTTACGACAATGAATATTGATTTGAATATTTTAGTGCCATTTGAATGAAGCACTGGTTCTGTTCACTGAAAAAAATTTATTATATACTGTAATTTTTGTTTTTTACAAAAACAAAATCAAAGCTAAATTTCAACTATGGATGGTAACCCAGTTTTCATGAGTTGGCTCCTTTTAAGCATTTTCTTGGCACCTCAGCTGCTGGTAAACTGTTTGTTTGTGGACTTATATCAAACGAGAGCTGATTCTTCCAAATGTTATAATGACTATTAAATGTTTCATGTTGTATGGATAAAACTAAACCAAAACAATCAGTCCAGTTTTTAATAGAACAAGCCAGTTTAGCTCAACTGTGTCAAACTTGTATCATATTACTGGTAAAAATTCTCATTCAATCTGTTCTTCACTCACTGTGCTGTTAGAGAGAGAGCTGCCACTCAGAGAGTCTGTACTGAACCAACAGTGGAACATTTGTGATGTCACAGCTGTCAGTTATTTGTTCTATTTTAGTTTATGCAAATGAGCAGAAAACAGTTATATCTTTATCCCTATGAAGTGACATTTCCTTCTGTTACACAAACATTAAACAGTTAAAAAAATAAAATGGAAAGTTTATTTGAAGCTCACATTATTCTCTATTTGTCAAGGTTACAAACCAAGTGAACTACTTTGTGTCCTGTCCTGTGACCTGGCTATTGTTTTAAAGCAGACAAGAAAAATTATGCATCTGTCCTTTAACATCCACATTGAACTTGATACAAAAGTTGTATTTGACTGTCCACATTCTTTTGACCACCTAGTGTACATCTATGCATAAATGACAGAGGTAATAACACACCTGCTACTGCACTTAAATATTTTTATTTACCAATTGGAGTTAATCAATACAACACATTAATGCCTACGTAGGTACTACATAGCTTCTGTTTGTTATCCTGAAATCACAGCAGTTTGGGGAATAAAATGACCATAAAACAGTAGAACTCCATCACAAAATATTTCTATTTTTTTATTATCAGAGGATCTGTTTTACTCTGTATGGACTCAGACTCTTGGCATTTAGTTCCCTGTCACTGATCATAGAAAAGCTCACTTATGAATCTTGCTTGAAGATTGTGAGAGTGTTTTGTGTGATCACATTTTGTGTCCATCTCTTTCAGCCATTGTGGGCGAGCCCGGCAGCAAACTCCACCAGCGTGCGTGTTGGTCTTCCAGACATGCCTTTCCTCAGGTAGGGAATCTCATCTTTGTTACTCATCACACCAGCAATGTCCAGATGGGCCCAGTGGGGGGCTGTGACAAACTCCCTCAGGAACGCAGCCGCAGTGCATGCACCACCAGAACTAGACGGAAATCAACAGACACACTGGTCAAATACAAGGAAGCCTGAGCCATGAATGGATCCCTCTGCTACTTTCAAGGCCTCTAGCTGGAGCTGCGAGGGAGATACATACCGGCTGTACTTGCCGATGTTGTTGAGGTCCGCCAGCTGGCTGTCAGTCACCTGTCTGGTGTAGTGCTGGAACAGAGGCATCCGCCACACTCTGTCACCTGTCACAACACTAGCCTACACACAGACACACAGTTGTCAACTGAGGAGCTGAGAGACTGGGACGTTGTGGTTATTGTGTGACGGCAGTACCTTGTGCAGCTGCTCCCAGAGCCAGTCAGAATTTGTAAATACTCCAGTTGCTGCTGAGCCAAGAGCTACATCCATTGCACCTTAGAGACGGAGGACGCCAGATTTTTTTAATAGTCCATAGTGTCACTGTGTAAATAAGCTACTTTAGAGTTCCCACCTGTTAGCGTAGCAACATTGACAATGGCTCTGGGATTGAAGGTGTGTCCATAACAGAGTGCATCAGCGAGGATCAGTCTGCCTTCTGCATCCGTGTTATCAACCTGAACATAACCACAACAGAACCTGTTCATCTGTACACACATGTACCGATGCTCTCTCAGGTAGCAGCTTGAATGTTTCACCAGTCATCCTTGGTCCACCCACCTGAATTGTTTTTCCATTTTTGGCTGTGACCACATCACCTGGTTTAGTTGCCTTTCCACTGGGCATATTCTCACACAGAGGGGCCAGGCCTGATGGAATCAGGGTAGTCAGCATTTTTTGCTTTTATGTTGTATCATGTGTGACTGAAAAACTGTTAACAGGCATTTAAGGTCAATAATCTCACCAATAATATTGACTGGCAGTTTCAGAGTGGCTGCTGTGACGATGGATGCGCACACAGTGGCAGCTCCACCCATATCAGCTCTCATTGCATCCATAGAGGCAGACGGCTTCAGAGAAATGCCACCACTGCAGGGACAGCAAGACGGAGCAAGAGATCACAGAGACAGTAATGTCTTGTTTAAATGAAGTAAGACGTGTGCTATTAGATATCTTACTGACCACAACAGTGAGCTGGGCCACACATTAATATTACTGTTTTGTTTACCTGTCGAACGTGATGCCTTTGCCCACTAAGAGGAGTGGTGGCTGCTTACTGTCAGGTGAACCATTGTAGTGTAGCTCCAGGAAGACAGGGGGCTCCTCCGAACCTTTAGACACACTGAGGAAGGCCCCCATCTGTTGCTCCTCTATCCAAGCCTGGGATCTGCAAAGAAACATGCAATTTTACTAAAAGCTAATAAATAAATAAATAAATAAAAAAGAGAAATACAAAGTCAGACAAATGAGGATCTGGACCTTGGAGATATTTTGCAATTTTGCAAAAAATGTCTAAAATAACAAATCAATGTTCACAAATGAATGCTTCAGCACTAGATGAACAATGTTTCAAAATACTACAAAGTAGATGCAAAAGTGTTTTATGATAATACGTATTCTAAAAGAAACCTAAAGTGGGGTGAATATTTACACCACCAAACATGGAGCTCGGTTAATTTATGTGTTCTCCAATGCCTTACCAGTTAACTTGGGAAATGTTTTCAAAATTCCCTTGAGTAAATTAAAATATTTCTTGGTGTATATATATATTTCTTGAATATTGCTTAGTTGCACTTATTTTGACAAAAAAAAAAAAAAAAACAGGTAACAGATACATTTCAAAGGGCTGCCCTGTACTTACTGTATTACACTGAGTACAATCCAAAGTTAAACCAGTGATGATGGCAATTGATAATAATGGATGCACAAACCTCTTATTTATTGTGACTTGGGCAGCGTGTGGAGCAAGTTTCTCTTCGATAGTGTTGGCAAAAGCAGTAGGAGTGATGTGGTTGGCTGGAGCCTCCATGAGAAGCCGGGCCAGATTTTGACCTTCAGCATACATGACACCTTTCTCCCAGCCAACCACGTCAGCACTAGGAACACATAGACAGAAAACAGCATGTTGTTGTATGTCCATATTTACCAAAATGTCAAAGACCAACAGCGAGCCTCAGTTTGTCACACTACCTTCCGTGAAGTTGTGTTGTAACTTTGGTCTTCTTCTTTGATTTGAGTTGGTCATACTGGAACAAACCCAGCACAGCACCTTCTGCTGCCGACTGGGCATCACCGCAGCTGTCCACCTCCACATGGTTCACCTCCAAGTCCTGAAGTAACCGGCAGCCAGCTGAAGAAACACAGACACGGAGAGATCAGACAGATACAAACACGAGACAGATCTGTGTAGATGTAGATTAAGATGCATCTTACCCGACACTGCCTGCCTGATGTTCTCCTTGCTAGTGTCCCAGTTCTCTGCCCCGCAAACACCTGCATTGTTCTTACCCAGCCCAACAACAGCCACACATGGGAAGTCCTGGAAAAGACACAGGAACGGTAACGATAAAGTCGTCATCAGAAATTACTTATGAAGCCAACACCTTCTTACCTTGTGAATTCCATAAAATACTCTGCTTTTGCCTTTCTTGAGTGAAGGTCCAGAGCTGGGAAAAGAAAAGTTTATTAAAGGATAAGACTGGTCTGACCCAAACACATAATTTGCTTTTATAAAGACATTTGGGCAGGTGTTACAACTGGGTAGATCAAAAATGACAACCTTAAACTACAAAAGTATACTAAAGTTAAATAATCACATTGGTGTCAACAAAAATATAACGCTATAAAAATCAAAAAGAAAACATGTACTGCAGAAATTTTATATTATACTACATTACTATGACATTAAAGGACCTAATAAACTGACAACCGGCTATCATCACTAGACATAGGCTACCACACTCACATTTTCAGTAGTTCTGAAAGTTTTCCAGACAGAGATTGATCAAAACCTGCAGCTGCCTCTGTCAGATGAAGGGTGCCCTCCTCTCCCTCCTCAAACACTCCCAGCACCACACCCTGCAGAGACACGTAAACACAGCACGGTTTAACATGCACAAGGTGAATGAAACTAACCGTAAACATCACCTAAACTCACACAGAGCCGTAAAAATTAAACTTTCTGACACACCGTGTGAAACGAGTCATTGATGTAACGCTGTCAGCTGTTAAACTCCTTAAGTACTCACTTTTCTGTGGTTCAGGTGAGTCTGTGAGGCGGAAAATGACCTGCAGTGGTTTGTCCGCACCGCCGTCTGCACTGTTCTCCTCAGAAGAAACATTGTCACCTGCTGCTCATATGTAAACAACAAATTAATCACTGATAAATAAATGTAAAGGTCGTGTACATCACATGTGCAATAGATTGTGGAACGACCTCACGGAGTCGCGTTTTTATTGCGTCACCAACAAGTGACAAGTACGGGCTTTTGTCGCCACCTAGTGACACATGTAACTTTTGGGAGAAACTCCGGATGATAGACTGTATTTATTTGTATACGTCTATACATACACACAGTGTATGTCTGTATATATATATATTTCTATCTACAGGCTATGACCTGGATAGACATGTTAAAATGATTTTCTATCAAACCGTTTGTTGCAGGTTCATAGATTTAAAGCTACCAAAAGTTAAGTTGCTGTATTGTCCAATATTCAAAATGTGGAAATGCTGTAACATGTAGCCTATTTTATATAATCGCCTTTCGTTTGCCAATATCTGCTTATTGTCTGAATTCAAGACAAAAATATTTTTAGGTCAGTTATTAATTTGAATAAATGTGAAAGAATTGCATGTGCATTTCCTGAGTTCCTGCCTCTTTTTTCTAAAGGTGCTATATAAATAAAGTTATTATTATTATTATTATTATCATTATCATTATTATTATTACTGTTGTTGTTGTTATTCTATGTTCTTCTTTTCACAAATATTTTTATAGTAATAAAGGAATTATATGTGATTTTTTTAAAATAATAAATATACAGCGGGTTTGCACTTGTTATTATAATGTTCACAAACTTTATTTAAACTGTATGTGTTAAGGAAAAATAACTGACATCAGAGACACATTTCATACTTCAATATTTTCCATTTAGCTGATATTTTTGAAGGGTATAGGATAATTTGTTGTCCAGACAGTATCTAAAAGAAGACTGACAAAGCTTTAAGGCATTGGAAGGTCATACTTTTGACGAAACACACAAAGCAGGATACACATATTGTATAAGTAAAAGTTTAATTGATGTCTTATATGTAATAAATATGTGTTGTCCGGCATTTAAATTCAGATTTCTCTGAATGGGAGGAAGTATTTGAAAGAACATTGAAAAGCCATGCATCCAAATTAATGCAACAATTTAACCAGTTACTAAAGTCCTCCAACAACACCCTACTTAAAATGCAAAGACTCCCAACATGCACAGTTCATCAGTTTCAATCTGATCTGTATTCGGAGCTGTATATGTTGAACCTAATGAGTCATTTACCTTGCAAGATTCTGCATTTAGTTAGTGCATTAACTCAGCAGCCCTCAATTCAACTATTAAAATGTTTTTTAATGGATCAAACATAATCATGCAAAAAATAATTAATGCTTCAGAAAGGGACCTGATGTAGACCAATCACTTCAGACTTTACTCTGATGTCATGAAGTAGGAAAATTGCATTCCCTATTCATAATGAAAAACACACATGTATTTACAGATAGTGTATACATTACAACTATACAATATACAGAAAGGTCTGAGGCTTTTCCAGCTTGATCTCTTTTAGGACAAACATCAGCAAACACAGACACAGAACGCAAGCACTTGCTTTTTCTGTCTCAGTCTCTTATGTGTTTTTCTATTAATAACATCTGAGACCACAATAAAGCAGAGAAAGTTGTATCTCTCTGTAGTCTGTCTCTGTCCTGATGCACAGGGGACACTGCTTTGTCTTTTGTCCTTGCCTCAGTGCTGTGACTCCTCTGATGCTGTGCATTGCAACTCTGAGGTATAATTCCAGAGGGAAATATAAGATATATATAGAATGTAGGGTGTCGGGTGCAGCACAGATTATAACGTCTACAAATGCAAATTCATAATTTTGAGCCATATAAAAATATATATTTGACCTGATGTTTGATCATATTTTCAAATCATGCTGGACAGCTGCTAGGCACTGAAGGTAAATCAAAACTACAGAGTCGGCAACTGGGTTACAGGAGCCTCAGGACCTGTTCCTATGCCCTCCAATCAAGGGGTCAAAGTGAACAAAGCACTTTCTAATCAATGCTTAAATCCTACAGACGACTTTTCTTTATTCTCACTGAAGAGAGACTTTACATAAAATTAGCAAGGCTGTAATTTTGCTGTAATGAGCCTACAGTTCGCATAGCCTATATAGATAAGGGGCAGTGGCACTGTATTGGTTTCACTCTGCAGTTTGTCTTTGTGATTTTCCATCAATATTGGAAATGACAACAACAGTGCTCTTTGGTTTCAGTAGAGCAGGTCCAAGGCAGAGATAGTGGGCTCTTCGGGTTTCTTGATCTCTGGTTTGGGCAGCTTGATCCGACTCATGGCAACCACTCCGCAGACTGCAAAGTGAGTCACAATGCTGCCTACGCCGAGCCAGAAAGACCAGTCCAGACTGTCGTCCAGGACAACGAGGACGAAGAGGTTCTCCCGATGGTTTGCCACTCGCTCTGTGAGGTTGTGGTGTCTAACAGCAGCCAGGAAACACAGAACACCCAGGGCACCAAATAGAGCTGGAAACAGAGGAGGAGAAAAGTCAGGGGGGCAAAACAGTCCTGGAGAGGAAAGCCAAGAAAGGAAATACTGGATATAGGAATTAAAATATGATGAGAAAGGTAAAGAGGGGAAGTTAAAAAAGTGGATGCAACGTCTGAGAGAGTTAAATTAGGGGAGCGAGACTTAAGACAAACTGTCCTCACATACCAGCGATGAAGTTCCACAGATACAGTCCCTTGTGCCCTTTGATGCTCTGGTAGGGAACCTTGCGTGCGTTGTAAATGCAGAATGACAAACTGACCAGTGCGAAGCCCACAGCCACCAACAGGAAGAGAATCACCATTATGTGGAGGCCACCATTCAATGTTCGCACAAGCTTTGGAAAAACTGGAGAGCCACAGAGACAGACCACAAAAAATATCAGCTGTTATCAGCTGCATGTATTGATAGAGCCTGTTCAGATTTGACCTCTAATAGGTCAACAACAACTTTTATTCCCCAGATTTCTTATTGGCATCTTAAGAAGACTTTAAAATCAGATTTGTGTGGATGTGAATAAAGTTTGGGTGCATGGCATGATGATAATTTATACTACTTTCCTATAGGACTCTGTAAATGTTAAAAAAAAAAAATAATAAAAAAAAATCATTTTTTCAAGTCTGCAGTTAGGTCATTAATTAACGATTTTAATATCAAGCCTGTAGCTTTAATTATTTCAAGTTAATCCAGAAACAATACCTTGTTAGAACCTGACAACACAAAAGTTCATAATCATGTGTTAACCATTATGAAGACATTTATCATCACTTGTTTATGGTGCTATTCATCAAAATGAAATCGGCACAATACCTGGATAAAATAAGTTTTACCAGACATTAAGCCTGATGATTGTCGTGCATATAGGCCTCTAGTTACACATCCAGACTGAATTTTATTTATCCTACTTAGTAATGCCTTAGATTGCGGATCTTTAAAACTAAACAGCGTTTATAAGCTGCATCTGATCTTACTGTAGATTTTGGATCGTCTGTTCCCGAGCCCGCACTTCTTAGTCTTTCCTCCTTGGAACAATCCGTAGTAAATGTACCCGATGAACTGGTCCAGCTCGGGATGGGACGCGTTCACTATCTCCGCCCCGGTTTTACACAGGATCCGTCCGGTGACCCACCGCTCCGTGGACAGGGCCACCACCAGGAGGACCACGGAGCCGACACAGAGCACCGAGGCCACCGAGAATGTTATCCGTTTCCACAGAGAAGGCATCTTACGAGCCCATGGTGCCCCGAGGACGGTAACACCACCACCATCACCCTGGGTTTATGCTACACTAAAAAAAAGAAAAAAAATATATCTTAACAGGACAAAAAGTAGTTTTTTTTTTCTTATTGCGGTCTTGCATGTGTTGATGTGAGAGTCACGGGGAGGAGAAACTGAATCTATGGCGGTCAGAGAGATCTCTTACCGGGAGAAACTCTATCCGCGTCCTGTGTGCCTGGTTTCTGCTCCCTCTCTCACACACACTCCTCTTTATTCATGGGGTGAATTAACCTTTGCGACTTGGTCTTTGAATGTAGAAATGTTATAATCTAATTGGTGACCTTAGTGGCTAGAGCTGTGAAATCAAGTGAGAGCAGTTTATGTCAGAGTGACAGATGTGGTTCATTACAACACAAACCCTGAAGGTCAACTGAGAGAATTAACCATCCTTTATTTATTTATTTTTTGCAAGTATCTTTTGTTGTAACAATATAGTTAATATGAGTGTTTAAATACATCTTTAATAACACTACACTCGAAATAGCTTGCATTCTGTCTTCACGAGGCTACATTTACTTTATCAGATTAAGGTACGTCCCCTAAAACATGATCTGGCATGTTTACATTATGTCACACTCACATATGTTGTTGTAGAATGTAATTATAAAACTCAAATTTACTACAACATTTTTATGATTGCACATATTTTTATTTTATTTTTTACTACATTCTGGGTTAATTTAACCAGTATGGGTTGTTTTTAGCCAGCTGCATGGTCCACACTACAGGTAACTTACTTTCACTGTTATATTTTCACTCAAAATAATTTCCAAATACATAAATCAAAATATTCAACCAAAGTTCAGAGTTTTGTTCGTTGGTTGTCTCACGGCAGTGTCTCATAACAATGTTTTTTTTTTTATTCATTTATTTATTTTAAAGCAGGAACCAGTGTAAAATTGCCAAATAACATTACTGTGGCACTCTATTTTGCTTAATTTTAGTTCTGTGCTTTGTTAGTTAATAGTATGTCTTATAATTTTTTATTTTTTTTTGCATTAATATATTTATGTTAAAATATATTTTTTTATCATTGGAGTTTTAGGGTAGTAGCCAATATTATCTTATTTATAGTTTACATATTTCTTTTAATACAATTAGGCTATAATTTCTCTAGACGTTTGAGGGCTTTGCTACAATAAGTCATTAATAATTTAATCAATTTAAGTAAACAAAGTGAAACGTAATCTCGGTGCTGTTTTTGGCGACGTCTGCTGGTGATTCAGTGAAACTGCAGTGCGTGATGACGTCAGAACGTGTGACGCAGTGCTCAGTCTCCCAGGCAGCAGCTGAGACCGTTTGGCGAAGATGGCGGACTCGCTGTCGACAGGTCCGGGAGAGGAGAAGGAGAAGGAGAAGGAGGGCAGGGAGAGGGACGGAACAGCTGCCAAAACAGAGAAGAACAAGGGGAAAGACGGAGCCACGGAGATGCTGGGCTTCAACAACAAAAATGGCGGCAGCAGGGGGAAGAAACGCAACCTGTCAGGTGAGAGCTAGCCTTGTTTGCCACAGAGCCTCAGTTTGACAGCGCTAGCTAGCAGAAACTGAAGTGACTGTTTGTTTTTTTTTATTTACTGGTTAACCAGCTGCGGTGATATAAAGGTTCTGCACAGTTACGCTGTTTGAGCACGCAGTTGAAATTTCAGTCAGCTGAGCCTGTGCAGCTTTGGGGCGGTGCTCCGAGTTAACGTTATCTGTGGATGTAGCTATCACCTGCTACTGCTACTGTTTATGAAACACTAAGCTGAAGTAAAGCACCGTCAGGCGGCTCATTTATCTTACAGATGATAACCTGCAGCCTGATTCCCATGCGTCTGTAAAATTGCACTGCTGCATGTAATTATGCACAAGTTCAAATAGGCCACTTTGCTTCTCTGTCAAACCAGACGTGCTGTGTCTTTGCACAGGCGCATTCAGATGTGCTGCTCACTGGGTACACAGTGTAATGGCTCAAAAGTATATGGACACCAAATGTTTTTTGGTCACGGGCTGTTTTCCTGGTTTTGATTTGTTACTTCACAATAAATTGAATGGTTTGGCATTCATACGGATGGGAGTCAATAAAAACAGTAATCAGCATAGCCTCTTACATTTTGACTTCAATGCACGTGGTGGCAATAAGTTAGCAGTGGTTATCATATTCAGGATCCCATCGTACACAACGCTTTAATGGAATGCAGCACTGTCTATAATTGTATTAACACGTTGGTCTTACTTCATCAATTAATGCAACAGGAGCAGAGATCTCCCTACTTGTATGCCTGTCATGCATGTGCTGAGTTCTGCACTTTCCATAATGCAACTTGATATAACTGTCAGTAGATCCCTGTTGCCTGGTAGACGCCCATCTTTTCAACTCTCCGCCCCCAGTTTATTAACCAATCCCAACCTGAGAAAATATAGTAAAATTTGTACAACTTGTACAACATGTACACCACTGTTGATTAGATTGCACAGATTTCCAGGTGAGGGAAAACGCTGTGGTCAGGCAGTAAATGAGCAGCACAGGACACTAATTGATGATTCTGTGGAGAATCTTGTGCAGCTTGACAAAGATGGTCTTATCTGAAGGGAAGAAAACATGCCATATGAGTTAAATGTAACAAGATCGGTGTAAACAGAACACCTTATGCATAATTAACTAAACATGCAAGGCTAGGATAAAAGAAGGAACATAGCATATTAAGACACAACTTCAGCATGTTATAAGGCTTAAAGCTACCAGATAATATTAAGTGGCCTACAACCCCGTATTGCTGTTAGGATGAGCTGGAGCCCCTACTGTGATCCTGGCCTTATCGCCCAACATCAGTGCTCAACCTCACTAATGCTCTTGTGACAAAATGAGAGCAAATCCCTGCAGTCAGGTTCCACAGTGTTGTGGAAAAACCTTCCCAGAAGAGTGGAGGCTGTTGTGTTGTACCAGCAGATTTCTTCCCATGGTTTTGGATTTAACGTTAATAATTCTTATCTCATCGAGCTTGGTGACCATGAATTTTGAATTTTATGGGTTGTTGTTATTATATAAGGACTCCTGGTGTTTACATTGGCCTGGTGTCTATAGCAGCCATTGTTAATCTCTAAATTAAGTCACCTGAGAGGTGTCATTGGAAGGTGAAGATCTCGTAATGTTGCCAGGTGTTGTAGCGGAGCCAAAGGAAAAGCTGAAAGAATGATTTGTGTCTTTTGTAATGTCTGTTTGTAACTTTGCAATGTCATCTGTGTGTCTCTAGACTTGTCTCTGGTCAGATTTATAACTACTGAGCTCACCAGAGGCTACTTCCTTGAACACAATGAGGCCAAATACACAGAGCGCAGAGAGAGAGTCTATACCTGCCTCCGCATTCCGAAGGAGCTGGAGAAGGTAAGCACACGATACACTTAGTGTAAATACATTTAACAAAAAGACACAAATAAATACATATTTCTCTCTCTGTCATTTTTATAGTTGATGACATTCGGCTTCTTCCTCTGTCTGGACGCCTTTCTCTACGTATTCACCCTGTTGCCCCTCCGGGTGATTCTGGCCCTTTTACGTCTGTTCACGGTGCCATGCTGTGGCCTCAGGTAACAGATATGTTTACGTATAAGGCACCACTGTTTAAATATGTTTTCCCCTTCCATCATTGACTATTAACAAGAAATACTTATTAAATTCACATTACTCTTTTTAAAAAGCACAGTATATGATGTTGCAGACTAATTTTTTGTTTATCGCTTTGAAGTGAAGTGTTTAAACGTCCGTACAAAGTAGTGCTGTGTTTTTCCTTTTCTCATTAAAACCTGACATTAAACTGAATGCCTGTGTGGCTTCCTCTATATTTTGGATGGCTGTTTTGCAATTTAAAGTGCTCTGGAATTTATTTTTTCATTATTTTCTCACATTTTACAGATCAATGACTTGTCAGTTCATTGAAAATAGTTAATAGCAGCTCGGTGCAGTGTGACTGAAATCCATAATAATTTACTGAGTATATTTACATAGTAATATTTCCATTTAAAAAGAGTGTGCAGTCGTTCTTGTCCTGCAGAGGGCAGCAGAGTTCTCTGACTGTCTAAACAGATTATAATAACCTGCAAGCTGTCACTCTGTTCTTTTTTCCCTCTGTGTCAGTATCTTCTGTCAACATTTTATTTATCTGTAATTTGTGGGTTTGTGGTCTAGTGGCTCCCGCTTGCTGCAGCCAGCTCAGGTGTGCGATGTGCTGAAAGGCTTCATTATGGTGCTGTGTTACTCAATGATGAGCTACGTGGATTACTCCATGATGTACCACCTCATCAGGGGACAGTCTGTCATCAAACTCTACATCATCTACAATATGTTAGAGGTACATCCACACAATACTTTTTTTGAGTGATTGATTGACAGCTGATTACACTGTACTATCAGCCTTACACTCTTTCACTATCTTGTTCCCCTGATATTCCTACCTTGTTGTGTTGTCAGGTGGCGGACCGCCTCTTCTCATCCTTTGGCCAAGACATCTTGGATGCGCTTTACTGGACAGCCACAGAGCCCAAAGAGAAGAAGAGAGCGCACATAGGAGTGATTCCTCACTTCCTCATGGCTGTGCTTTATGTCTGTATCCTCCCAGAGATGAACTTGTGACTGTTGTTGCGAGTCTGTGTATATCTAACATTAGCTGACCAATAAGAGACCAGAATATAGAAAAAAAGACACCATTAAGGATAAAACAGTCAGTCAGCTGGCAATTTATCTACAATACTATTAATTATCAGTCATTTAAGTAAATGTTTTTTCTAAACTTCAGATGCTTCAGACAATTAAATTCAGATTTTGAGCTGATATTAACCTAATTATGGAGTTTACTTTCATAGAAAACACAACACACAGTTAAGAAGCTGCAGCTGATTTCTTATCACTTCATTTCAGATTTTGAATTGATATAAAGAAAAAGAAAAGATTCTGACAAAAAGAAACAACAACAGGATACACAACCAAAATAGGATTATTTTGTCACTGATAAGAAATCAGTTCCAGCTTCTTAACCGTGTGTTGTGTTTTCTATTAAAGCAAACCCATTAGATTTGTTCATAGGATTTTTGGTCAGACAAAATTAATATTATTTACATCAGAATTAACACACAGCAGAGTGGGTTTTTTTTGTCTGTAGTTCACCTTGATTTGTTTTTTCCTTGACATGTATTTATTTAGTTCTTCATGCCATCCTCATCATGGTTCAAGCCACAACTCTGAATGTAGCTTTCAACTCCCACAACAAGTCTCTCCTCACCATAATGATGTCCAACAATGTGAGTATAATGCATAGACGTATTTACTCAATGAAATCTGCACACAGCTTGACTTTAGTCCGATTTTTTTTTACAGTTTGTGGAGATCAAAGGAAGTGTGTTCAAGAAGTTTGAAAAGAACAACCTTTTCCAGATGTCAAACAGCGGTAAGTGATGAATGAAAGGTAAAACAGCCACATTACACTGTCACACTTTTCTTGGACGTTTTGTGGCTCAGCTGTTAAACTTCATGATTTAATGCAAGGTAAATTTCTGGAATCGAGCTCAGCCGCAGGAAGCACAAAGTAGGTTAATCCAGGATTGATTTGTTTGTTTCCCACAGACATAAAAGAGAGGTTCACCAACTACATCCTCCTGCTCATCGTCTGTTTGAGAAACATGGAGCAGTTTTCATGGAACCCTGGTAACTGAAGCAGCACTGTGTAAAGAATGCGACGTTATTGAAAGCTACACAACTTCTCACATAGACATACAGACTACATATGCAGATGTGCATGTCATAGTACTCCTCATGAGATCCATCCTCGGGTCTTTTGAGTTTATTGAAGCAGTTGTTTTCTGTCACAAACTCTTTTCTTTTATAACTGTTATCGTGTTAATTATTTATATCCTGATTAGCTTTTGATGTGTGTGTTTTTTAGACCACTTGTGGGTGCTGTTTCCTGATGTTGTCATGGTGATAGCCTCAGAGGTGGCCGTGGATGTTGTCAAGCACGCCTTCATCACCAAATTTAATGACATCAGTGCAGATGTGAGTCCTTTGTGTTTCTTTTACATTTTATTCATTTGGTTAAGGTGAAGTTGAATCCCTCAGCGTGGGAATTAATTCACCAAACTCTTTTATTAAAATATACAGTCATCCACAAACAGCTCAAAATATTCTAATTCCCTCACTAATGGTTTTAACAAGGCTTTAAACCTCTCCTTATGTGTAAAATGTGTTTAGATAATGAGTTATTTTGTGATAAGGAATTTTATAGTTAGTGTCACATTAAATTTGGAGATTTAAACATGTGATTAATTTTGATGTGAGCTCTATCATGTATGTTTCAGGATAGTTTTATGAAAACAAAATATTTAAGGAATTCAAAGTTATTATTTTTTATGTATGTCCATTGGCCTCAGCATAGGGCAAATAACTATATAGTAATGAGCAGAGGAGAGTGGCATTATTCCAGAAATGTACTAATATGCAGGGACATTATGAGGTTATTTATTGATTTTGCTATTCCCATTATTCCTCCACTCTACTTTTGAACTTTTTTTGGTGAATGTAAACATAACAGGTCCAAGCTGATACTTACACATCCTAAAATGTTGATTACATGTGTGTGTGATACATTGAAATAACAGGTGCATCCTCTAAAACTTGCCAGCTTATTTTTTGCAAGCTACTTGACTTCTGAAGTTGATAAATTTAAGGTGTTGAATGGAAGTTTTGCTGGAAGAATGTGATTCCTGAAATGGACGTTTAGCTACAGAGATGGTTGGAAGTACAGAAACACTCAGATTGTTCAGGGATGTTACACGGTGACACTTATTCACCTCACATATCTTGTAAGTGCAGCATCCACAGTTCTGGTCAGAAGATCTTTGTATACCCCTCCCTTTGTGTACCACTCTGCTTTTCCTATTTCCTGTGCCTCCCTCTACTGTCTGTCAAAGAAGAAAAATGCTCAAAACTTATATTGGATTGACAGCTGGCAGGACCTGTTGTAAGCAATGTTTGGCATTTTAACCCGTGAAAGGGACAGCCAGCGATGGCTATAAATAAGAAGCTGCTAGCTGAATATTTTTATACAGATTTTTAGTACTCCAACAGGAAGAATAACAGCTTTGTTGCCATCTGGGCAAATCTGTTTCAAAAATTCAGTCACTGGTCTAAACAAGTAACTTGCAGAATGCAGAAAAATGCTCATATTAGAGAGCATCAGAGAGCTGCACATGCACAGCAGAGTAAAGTTTAGTTTTTATTTTTAGCCTTGTCATCTGCAGAGTTACACTCTTGTTGAATCACACTGCTGAGCACTGCATCATTTGAAGAGGTTGATTGTTACATGTGACACCTCATGACATCCTAGATCTGTTGATGATGTGTTTGTTGGATGCTGGATTAACATTCATTCACAAAGGCTGTGGGATGAAGTTTAGGAGGAGTGATAATGCTCAGGAAAAATCTTGTAAGTGGTTTAAGATTATCTTCAAGAATGAACTTTTTGAGCTCAACAGACTTGAAGCATTTTCCTCTGTCTCTCTGACTTTGTGTCTGACTTCACTCACACCACACCCGTGTTTCTTCTTCTCTGGTTCTCGCTCTCTTTCACGCTGTCTCATTCACCCATTCACACTGGTTACTACCCTCTGTAGTACCAGAGAGACTGTCAGTCAGCTGAGCTGCTTTATCTCGTTTCATCCCGGCCTCATTGGTTTCACACTTCCTTCTCTCGTGTGCTCGTCCTCCTCTTTGATTTCCTTCAAGGAGTTGTAACCACGGTTATGTAACAGATACACACCACACAGGAAGGGATTAACCCTTTTATCTCCACAAGGTCAAACCCAATAACACAAACCTCACTCATGTCGTTAGTGTTCAGGCACTGGTGGATTTACACAAGTTCTGTTTATGCACTTTTTGGCTTCTGTCTTTTCACAGTGACTTTCTGAATTTTGGCTTATCTCCCACCACTTCTCTGTACTGTACACCTTACATTACATTGACACACAACAGTAAAACTCAAGCAGATAAATTAATTATGACACTCCAGCTAAACAGGACAACATTTATCACTTTTCACCACAGACACCTTCTAGTAACTGTATTTTTATTTTATTTTATTGTATTGTATTTTATTTGTGGATGTTCTGCCTTGGTTGATGAACATTATGTAACTCTCATTTCACAGGTTTACGGGGAATACAGAGCGAGCCTTGCCTTCGACCTTGTCAGCAGTCGACAGAAAAATGTGAGTGAATGAAGTTTAGGTATTTGCACCGACTGTAAACTCAAGGAAAACATGTACATGTGTGTGGATTGACTTTGTTCACAACAGGTCTGCAAACCAAAAAGCTTTCCTGAGCTTACATCTGTGAACAAAAAATAGACCGAGTTGCTAAAAAAGTTTCTTAAACCTGCGGTCAGAATAACTCGCTTGTTATGGATGCAGGAGCACAGAAAGAGATGTATTTATATTTGTCTGCCGTGTATTACCGATCCCTGCATAGCACCTGTGATCCTGAAATAGAATAAACACTGTCATATTGACGTCGACATGATAACATTTAAATTCTGTAAATCCTTATGTCAGATGGAGTCGCAGCATATAAAAGTTAGAGAAACTATTTAATCTTGTGCCACATTTCTTGTTTTTTTTTTTTATATTGCATTTATTATATATTCAGGATTAAATAGTAGTTGTTTTTTTTAGAGGGTGACTTCATCAGTGATTCTGCCTATAAGAGCAGAATCTCAAAGCTCTGCAGTTTGAACATTAGATTCTCAGCCAATATAGTTTATAGATAAAATAACCACGGTGGGTTAAACGTTTTGTTTAATGCCATCAGTTACAATCCTGCAGCATTACCCACAGCAGCCAACACACACCCCTATAGCTTATTAGGACATAAATCTCAGATGGTTGAAAAATGTATTGTTTCACGATACATACATCACATTTTTCCTTTGTGTCAGTGTTGCAACAAAGACAGTTTTGTGTCTGGATGAGGAATTGTTCAGTCATCTTTCTTAACATTTTATCATAATTTAATCAGAAATGTTAATGAGTGTATGATGCCTTCAGCAAGCAACAAGAACAGTGCTGCTTGTTGATGTGTTTAGTTAACAATGTGTTGTATGTGTTTCCAGGCTTACACAGACTACAGTGACTCAGTATCCAGAAGAATGGGCTTCATCCCACTTCCCTTAGCTCTGCTGGTCAGTTACTCTTTTTCAGAAAAAATGCTATTAAAGCAAAATATGTTGGGATGTTTACTGATGATGTGTTTATGTTTCTTGTTTCAGCTGATCAGAGTGGTGACCAGCTCAGTGAAGATCCAGGGTTCACTGTCCTTTATGTGTGTGCTGCTGTTTTACTTGGGGTAATTACTGGACATATTTCTGCAGCATTTTTAGTTCTGTGTTGCCTGAAGTTTTTCTTTATTCATTGTTTTTATTTCCATTTTAAAATATCTGCTTTGTTTGTGTGCACAGGATGATCACCTTGAAGGTGCTCAACAGTATCGTTCTGCTGGGAACATCTTGCGTGTTTGTCAAAGAGGCCAACATGGAAGAAAAGCTCTTCGACCCTCCGCCCTCTGTCGTCTCTAGCCGTGCAAACTCCAGAGCCCACAGGACCAAACATGTTCACACTGCACCACAGCAAGGTAACTCAGTCGCTCTCTCACTATCTATATCCACGTTTGTGTTTCCTCTGCTGATAAATTCTCTTTCCAACAGAGCCCACAACGGACAAAGGAGGCGTACCGCTGGCATCGGACATTTCTCAGCCAATAAACACAGCAGAGTGTGCTGCCCCCACGCTCCCCAAGAGTGACTCTGACACATTCCTGACGACACCAGACGAGGAGGACGAGGACAAAATCATCAACACTGACACAGGACTGGAAGAAGACGGACTCAAACACAGAACACCCAAGAAAGACTTGTTGGAGATAGACCGCTTCACCATTTGTGGCAATCGAATAGACTGAGGTTATAAGATCAACCAGTCAGTGCAGTGTTCAGGGAATAGAAACGGGTCTTGGAGCATGCTCAGACCTGACATATTGTTGTGCACCTGGCCCCTCGAGTATTTATTTATTTATTACTGACGAAACCAGCCAAGGCATAAAGCTGTTACTACAGGCGTCAGAGGCCGCGTCAGACGTTTCCAGCTGGTCCTGTACAAGTCTGATGAACCAAGTAGACTCCTAAGAAAGGGTTGCGGGTGTCATGGCAACACAAAGGTGACGATGAAAACGCGTGGAGCAAATACACGGAGAGAAACAAAACTGCATATGTGATCGTAGGATCATTACAGCTGGACTGTGCAGGTGTGTGTTCAAAAGCACAATCTTCCATACAGCGAGGAGCTGTTTTTAGAAAGAACAAAACTTGTCAATTTTTAGATTTTTTTTTCTTAAACTGACAAATTCTACTATTTGAAATGAAGTTTTTACGAGGAATCTCTTTTCTAAATCGAGACCTGTATTCAGCTGCGGGACCATGACTCACAATCTCATGAGCACGTTGAAATCTCAGAGTCGTGCTGCAGACATATCCACCAACACACACTTGAATATCTGGTTTGAATTGAATTAAGTTATCGAGCCAGGCGCAGTCAAACAGTAAAAAACGCAGTAGTGACACTTATAGCAGTTTTTGCAAGAGTGCATCACCTTCAGTTCCTGTGTTCGGGTTACACAGTGTGGTGACGTTACCTTTAAAACAGATCAAAATTGGCAGGTTTCCATTGTGACGCCATTTGAGTTGATATTGTTACTTTGAAGCACTGAGAAGACTTTACCTGTTTGCCAAGGCGGTGATATATTTTGAAGTGACTTCCATGACTAGACATATTTGGGAGATATTTCATTAAGTGTTTTTTTTTTTTCCCAATAAACTTATTTTGTACCCTCATCATTCAAGCATGTAGCCTACATGACAACAACATAGGCATATAGCTTTATTATTTTTTTCATGAAAACTGTGATCTGATCTTTTTAATGATGGTGTGTGCATCAACATAATCATGTTTTCCAGACCCTCACAACTCTGAGTGAGAGTGGTAGGAAAAATCCCAGAAATGGATACCTCGGTGCTTAGACACAACTGTGAGGGTAAGCCGCCTCCGAATAAGAGAAAGTAAGAGATGGGATCGTAAGAGCGCTGTAATCGTGTGAGCTCATCAAAAGAAAAAAACAAGATATGCTTTTTAAAAGTTGCTGATGTGGTTTGTTGATGTTTGTTGTTGGCTGCTGGCTTCGATTATCAAAAGAGATCTTGCTACAGTAGGTGTTCATGCTTATTGATTGATCATATGAAGTCTAACTTAGCGCCAGGTTTTTCTTCTCATGTGTTATCAATACGTCTTAGTCCAACAGTTAGTCCAACAGTTTCCAGTCAAATTTAGAATATGTTTTATTAAAGAGTTGACAGTATTAGCCTTTACTGATGTTATTTTCTATCATTATAATTATTTTTAATACCAAAATAATGCATTTATATTTTCATGTCAGTCAAAATAGCTAAGATGATTGTTTGATTTCTGGATGCCTGGAAAGGAATTAGTTACAGTTTGGGTTAAACTGTTTTGTTTTGTTTTTTTTACACCATGACGCCAACATCATGATGCAAAGTCAAAAGGCGATAAAACACTGTTCAGAAATCTTTATTATCTAGTGAACTAAACTTTTTTTTTTTTTTTTTTTTAAATCCAGGTGGTCCAAAGACTTCTTAATGATTCTAGTTATGAATTATTTTGTTGGATTTTATTTTAAGGGTAGTACATGAGAGGCACGACCAGGCACCAAGTCCAAGCTCACTACAGCAAATCAGTCAATACAGTGAAATGAATAACTGCATACATGTGAAAAGGTGAAAAGTGTGAATGCATCATGATTGTGTGTGCGCGTGTACTGTGTGCAAGAGATAATTTGCAGTGCATGAATGGATCTTATTACCTAAAGACATACTATGCGACTGAATCTGATGTTTTGTTTTCATTTTTCACACACAACCCATCTGTGTAATGCATCTCCTTACATGGTAGGAGAATTAAACAAGACTTTGTTTTGTAACTCTTTCTGGTGTGATTTGTGTGTGTGTGTGTGTGTGTGTGTGTTCTTGTTTTTGTTGCAAAATGAGGACCAGTACATTTTATCTGCACAGTGAGGACATTAGAAAAGTGAGGACTTTTTGACTTTCTCGAAGGGCTGTTTGAGGGTTAAGACTTTGTTAGGGTTAGAATTAGATTGAAGGTACAGGTAGGGTACGATTGGGACTAGGCATTTAGTTGTGATGGTTGAGGTTTGGGTAAGGGGCACAGGAATGCATTATGTCAATGAGAGTCCCCACCAAGATAGAAGTACGTGTGTGTGTGTGTGTGTGTGTGTGTGTGTGTGAGAGAGAGAGAGAAATCACGGGAACAGTGTCGGGCATTTCAATGAAAGGAATCACTACAGTCTCTGTTAACAGGGGAAACACTGCGGTCCACTGTTCCCCCCCATGAAGGGACATTTGGAGGGAGTGTCTGTCATCACACACATTCACACACACTGGGGGATTTTTCCTGAAACTGATAAATTTTCTGCCTGTGGATACATTACATACACGATTATGTTAACATATTTCATGTACATTTAACCAGTGCAGAGGTGAGAGGATGGAAAATAGCACTGACATCGACCGACACGACTTCAAAGCTGTTCTCCAAAGGACTTGCACAACTCAACCAGACTGTACTGTTGGGTTTTAAACTGAACTTTGGGTTTTCCCCTTTTGAAGTCAAACCTTCTGTGTTTGCTAAAATTTCACCAGCCTGGCCTTTCAGTGTGAAGGACAGCTACTCAGTGACCAGACTATAGAGTCAGTGACCTGCCTCACATTCATACAGAGGCCCGCTGAGATTATTTTACAGCAGCTTCAGTAGCTCTGCTTTCTCTTGTTTATGCACAAGGAACGAGTCAGATCTTTTCTATACAGTGTATAGACATCTTGTTTCAGGAAAGATAGTTTTCACAAATTTTAAAGTCTGGTTGAAATAGTGACAGTTTAAACAAGTATAACAAAAGTAAAGTCCTCTTTCACCCATCTAAATTTATGGTAACATAGTATTGTGTTTACCTTGAATGAAATGGAAATGGCAAAATTACATTACTAAGAATTACAAGACACAGCAACATCATCAAGTATAACAAATAAACTATAGAGGTCAAAGTAACAGTACCTGATAGAATGAAAACAGATGTATGGCATTGAGTTGTCTTTTAAGAACATTGACCATTGGTCCTGGTACAGTGACTTCAGTTATTACCAAAATGTACCTTTAAAAATCAAAAGTAGTCATTAGATATACTGTCACAAGAAGTGTTATACTGTTGAATTAATCCACTGATGTGTGAGTGGCTCTCAACTAATGCACACAGTTGAGATGGAGCACATTTGGACAATTACTATTTTATACACTGTAACAATGTATTTTATGAAGTTATTGTGTTATTTCTAAATATAAAGTCAGCAAAAACAAACTAAGCTGTCATACAAATGTACTATGTAGAAGTATTAAGTGGCATCAAATAGAAGTAGTTAAAGTACAAGAACCATGAAAGAGATTCACACATGCACTGACAGTATAGATTTAAATTAACTGCTTGATTTCAAAAGTTTAAATTGAAGTGACATCATCTAATCTAGATGATCTGCTAGGTGGGATCACATGCAGTATTTTAGCATTTAAATCTTCTAAAATTAAATTTCTATATTTTATTTGAATGTTTCTGTGGTGTCACTGTGCTGTGTAGCTGTACTATGAAGGAAATATGAACTTAACAATTATTGGATTGAATGTGGACAGATATGTGCTATTAAAAGACTCTGAATCATGAGCAACAAAACGGTTTTCAGCTCAATAGATTCTTGTCTTTGGATGGATCACTGAATGGGTGCACATGGGTCCAAGCAGTCAGGGTGTCCCCTGGTCCCGGTCATCTGTAAAATAAAACTGAAATCACCTGAGAAATAGGACCACAATTTGCACAACGATTTGATTTGTGGTCTTTTGTGTCTAGAGTATCTTTATCCTTTCCAGGACGGATGAGGAGTCTTTTGTGCCATGCTGCAGACATTTTCAATTCACTTTTACTCATATATCCCAACAAAAACATTTCAGGGCAAACCACCTGCAGTGAGAGGGAGGAGGGAAGAAGAGGTGCTCAGTGCATTATGGGTGATCCTCCATCAGCCTAAACTGAGAGCTGCATTACTAATCTTAAAAGTAGTGAGGGTGTCTGTCTCCCAAACTGGGAGCTTGATCACTAAAGGCTCTGCCTCCTGTTCTACTTTTGGACACCCAGATGTTAATAACTGAATGTCCCATTGAGCCATGAGGGTGAGCATGTAAGGATCCCTGGGAATGGCTCACCTGAAATGGAATGCAGCCTCTATACGTGTATTCATTGGTCCTGCTCATGTGGTAAAGGTGTGATGGGGTGAACCTCGGTGAACAGAGTGCACCTGTGTCCACGTTATACTGAGATAAAAGGCTGACAGGTGGTTGGTCAGTGTCGGTGTCGCGCGCCACAGATGCGCCCGGCGAGCTTTCAGCGTGCACGAGCGTACTTAGTGGACCTTTTTCGTGCACGTGAGATTAGGCTGCTCGCAGCCCGCAGCCGGTGAGAGCGAGGACACCGGGAGAACGAGCACATCCTCGGCCGTTGCGCCCTCTGAGTCAGCCAAGAGCTCCGGGAAGATGTCAGTGATGAGTCCGCACCGGGACACCACGAGCTAACAGCCGCTGCACCTTCCACCCCGCTCCGCTGG
>OOFC01011086.1:1302-26330 GCA_900323345.1 Pseudochromis fuscus
TCCCTTTCTGGTAGAAATGTTAATTTTGTTTTCAGAAATGTAAACGTGTTTCACGTCTTGTTATCTTGTTGTTCCAAAATGTAAATTTGTTTTCTGAAATTTTAATTTGTTTTCAGAAATTTAAATGTGTTTTCCAAAATTTTAATTTGTTTTCTGAAATGTGAAAGTGTTTCACATCTTTTTAATTTGTTTTCCAAAATTTAAATGTGTTTTCTGAAATGTAAGTGTTTTGCTTCTTTTTAATTTGTTTTCCAAAATGTAAATTTGTCTCAACCTTTGTAAAAGTGTTTCACATTTTGTAATGTTGGTTTGCTCCTCCAGGCCACCGTAATAGAGTGAGGAAATTAAAATATTTTTAGACTAAAATTTTAATATTTCAACAGAGATACCCACACAAAAGCAAGACAAGAAAGAGGGGGACATGCATGTGTACTATTAGGAATGTAAACAATGCATATTCAGTCTATATATAGAAGCAGCCATTTTCAAGTAATTCTGTTACTTGATTCTCATAACCTTTCTTGCAACATTAGGACAGCACTCAAATGAGTAACCTTTCTCAAGGTTTTTAGTATAGATTTATTAATTCCTAACAGTTGTAGTGAAGCATCCCTGAGACAAAATACATTGTGTTTAAATGAAACCCCACCGATAGGATTTTCAGGGAGATTTAGATTAGATTTAGACCAGATGTGGTGTTCCCACTTCTGAACTGATCAGATAATGTTAGTATTGTTTGTATTTCAATGAAACCTATGCGTTGACGTGTGTTTTTCGCAGCACAGGTGCAGCAGTGATCGACAGCCCTCCTCAGCCAACATCCTCTTCTTCTTCGGCCAACGATGTCTCATCCATGTCCACGGAGCCCACCGACCCAGGCAGTGACCCCACCATGACCTCTGAAACAGACAGCAGCTTGGACAGTCACACCTCTCTGGGTGCACTGGCCTGTTGCAGATAACGTACATATACAAATACACGTAAATACAAACGCACATCCACACACAAAAACAAACCTTTCCTTGTCCATATGTGTGATGGTAGAGGGATTTAGGCCAATGGAACTTATCTTGTTAGTTGGTAGAGCTGCGCTTTTAATGTACAGTTTGTTATTATTTCACCTTCCCCCTATACTGCTGTAAATGATTGTGGTTTGAAATTGTATCATTATTACTGTATTTTTGCTGCAAAGAATCAAGAGTATGTTTTGATGTGAAACTGTGATGTATGTGATGAAAGAGGAATCTGAGTGTACTTTACACATTGCTGTTTTTTAGCTACTACTACCAAGTCAGATATCCTAATGTTAGCACTGCAATATTATGTTGAATATATTTTTGAATGGTTCATATGACATTTTTGTATTTTTTTTTTTTCTTTTTTGGACATTTGAATGAAACTATAATAATTCTGTCTAACAGTAGACTATAGCACACTTCATCTTGGATCCTAAAGCAAACAAATGATTTTATTTTTATTCATCTTGCAGAAAATGTCCCTGGTGTATCCAGGTTGTTTTTTGTTTTGTTTTGTTTTGTTTTTTTGTTTTTTTTTAACATCGGCTCTGATTGTGTGCATTTTGACAAGCAGTCTAATGGTCTGCTGCCCTGACACAATTTACTTTTTTTTACTATAGTATACTGTAAACTGACTGTGTTTTAACTTGTTTACTAACTTAGATGTAATTTGTCGGTGACGGTCTGTTGGTTGAGCACAAACAGGGTGAATGTAAGTGAATAGAAATGTGGGATAGTAACGAGCCAATGATTATTGTTAGCGCTGTAACAAGTTCATATAGGCCACTCTACTGAGTAGAATGAGTGCTGTATTTGGGGACTGTCACCAGAGACTAAGTCTAAATTAGTCACTTTATCTTTTTGGCAGGTTCTTTCAGGCATTATTCACAACTGTCTGATATTTAATATATTTAATTTAAGTGCCCTTACTGAGTTTGGTGATTTTCAGTCCTCTCCGTGGCAGATGCTCCTCTTTTCTGTGGTGCGCCTTTCTGAGTTCTACCTCACACATTCACACACTCACAACGTACGTTTTTGAAGATATAGTATGTATTTCATGGCACACACATTATTTGAAAGAAATGCGATAAAATATTTAGGGTTTTTTTTTCTGTTTTATTTATTTCAAGCTAGGAGGCGTCTGTTGTATGTAATGTACATTTCATTCAGAAGCACTATTTATATGCATTTTTTCTCCTTTTTTGTTTTCTGTGCAGTATAATTCATGGATTAGTATAGTCAGTGATCGATCTGTACATTTTACTGTAGATGTATGTATGTTTTCTGAGAGTCAGGAAACAACATTTGCTACCTGCCATGGAAACCTTTGGATGTATTTGATGGCTCAAATTCCCAAACTGTCCCTTTGCCCTCTTCAAGGTTGGGCACTCCAGGCAGTAACCCCCTAGCATCAAATCCCAGAATGCACTTTGGGGATTGTGATGCATGTCCTGACTCTTTCTTGGCCACAATTCAACTGACTGGTGTGGCTTCCTTTTTTGTGGTTTTCCTTCTTCTCCATCGTCTCAAAAAAATGAACCAATAGAATAGACTACGCATGAGTGTTCTTTGAGCAAATCTGGTATTAGTGCAGGTACATTTAGAAGAAGAAAAAAAGATAAGCCATTCAGCACCACTGGGATGATGCTGCAGCCAAACACTGTCAGCAAAGAGTTAAACTCAGTGTGTTTTGGTGTGTTTCAAGAAGGCCAGTGGTGTGAATTTTAGCATTTGGATCTAAGATTGCCTCACTAACAGACCAATTATATACAACAGAAATGAAAACTGTCTACCTTCAACTCCTGCAAATAAAAGAGTTGAATTTTATTGTCTCACATTGTACACATTCTTTCTTTTACTGTGAAGTCTACATTACTTTTAAGAATGATGGGACATCAACATTGTATATATGGGAAGACTACCTCATGTTATTACTAAGGCTTTTTCTGGTCTCTTACATAGGAATTCAGTCAGTAAATAATTAGCTACATGACCTATGGTGAGTGACAGTAATGGAATTTTGTGGAATGACAAAATGAGGTGCTTTGTCCAGAGCAGTTCTTGTTTGGCACCAGCATCGTTCAGTGTAGGCACAAGACAGCCGTACTAAAGAGGGCAAGATGGCAATTAGTACTGCACTAGAGGTATTTGGTCTTCAAAGCTTTAGGGCTGGTTGGTCTTCCCAGTAGCTGAGCTCCTACTCCTCCACTAATGGACCAGATGAAGGCAGGCTGGTCTGGTCTGGTCTGGTCTAGTTGGTCCTTGTTGCTCCTGTAGTCAGATCTCCGAGGGTTTTGAAGAATTCTTCCATTTCCTGCTGGAGGAGAATGTTTCGATTTTCTGCATCTTGATGCGCCCGCTCTGAGTTCCTGAGTCGGATCTCCAGCATGTGAAACTTCTTCTTCTCCTGGTCCAGCTCCTCCTCAAGGTGGTTGACCTGGAACTGGTACCTGGAACAAGACTCCTCCAACCTCATAGGAGAGCAGAGGAGGATATAAATAACACATGACATGCTGATTTTAATTGGTTTTTTGGGAACGAAAGACAAGAGACTCAATCTTACTTGCGAATGCAGGTTTCATAGCTTGTCCTCTGTTTCTTCAACTCCTGCTTCAGGTGTGTCAGCATGCTTGTGAAATCTTCATTTGTTCCTGTGAGATCATCCTCATTGCCGCTTGCGCTGTGATCCAAAGCACTTACACAGTCCTTCACCTCAGTGGATCTCTCTTGATCCTGTTCTAATTTCACTGCCTTATCGCTTCCCTCTGGCTCAGACAGCGAGATCTCAAAAGATGTCCAGATGGAGGAAGTTTCAGCAGGCAGGCTTAGACTGGAGGGAGCAACATTGTCATAGGCAGACAACCTGTGGGACTGGAGGAGGGCTCTGTGAGACAGGGATGTTCGAGAGGAGTCTTCATCAGAGTTTCTCTGCGAGTCCTTAAGTGAAAGAGTGCTTTCTTTAAGGGAGAGGGTTGAATCCTTTAGAGACAGAGTAGAGTCTTTTAGCCTTTCACCAGATGAGGTGGTGCGCCTGTGAGCTCGGAGGGACGACAGGCCATTCATCAGCCAGTTGCTCCCACCAGCTGCTGACACATCCCCTGCTGATCCCCCCATTTTCCCCCGCGGCCCCCCAGAGGCTGCACTGCCCTTGAAGGAGCACCTCCAGGAGGGCAGAGCTTTGGACTGTTTACTAGGACTCACAGCTACTTCACTTTCACCTTTCCCTTCAGTTTTGCTTTCTGCTTTCCCATCCTCTGTCTTGCTTTTGCCTTTCCCTTCAATCAGACCATCTTCACCCTTCTCTGATGTAACTGGGCTTGATGCAGCCATTTTACTGTCTGTAGAAGGCATAGAGGGCTGAGGTTTTTCTTTAGGGGCTTTGGAGCTTGTGTCTGAGGAGGATGGGGGGTCAGTGTTTTCTTGTGAAAGCCATTCCACTTTGCACCGTTGGAGCTCCTGTTGTTGTGGAAGTACCTTAACCTCTGCTTCTGGCTCCTCACGTTGGTAAAGTCGGGAGTGTTCACTAATCAGCACAGTCATCAGATGCTGCACCTGTGAACTTCCTTTTTATGAAGCCAAACATAGAGTCATCAGTGTAGAAATGCTTGAAATCTGATTGGAACGTTTTGGAACGAATTTGTTGCAGATTAACATATGTTGACATGATGTCCTACCTTCCATCATAGTAACTGGATCCTCCACTCTGGGCCGGAGGATATTAGGTCCAAACACAGTAGCCAGGTTTTGAACACTCATCTTATTCTCATTGGAATGAGACTGAACCTCATCCAGAAACCTGAGCAGACAGAATCAAAAAGCAGATATGCAAAATATGTAAAAACCATCAGCTCCACTTAAAACGGATAGAAATCCATTTTTTTTTCTTTTTCATTCAGTAAAATAAAAACTACTGAAAAGGAGGACTGAGTCATGACTGTAGCTGGTGCGTGGGCTCAGATAATGATTTTTATAGAGCTGCAGAAGACAGAGAGGACTTGCAGTTATGCACAGTTAGAGTTGATGTGAAATGAAGTGATGTCACTTCCTCCAGTGACAAAGATGTGGGTGTAATGAATGTTAATTATCTGGTTTGACAGGTTGACAAATCCTCAATCATGAAACACTGAATGTAAAAACAGCAACAATGAAACACCGCAACAGCTGCTGATATATTTAAGCCACAGTTTACTTACTTGCAGATGTATTTTAGAATGTTGTAGTTGACCTGAGGAAGGGATTTCACCTGCTTGCTTAGCTCTATGATCCCCTTGAACAAAAAAAGACATGTTTATTGCCAAGACAAGAGTTTGACGTGTGCTGAACAAGTCTCAAGCAGACATTTCATTACCATTTCTTTGTCCTTGGTAAGAGGCTGAGCACAAGAGAGAAACTGTGTGTACTTGGAGAATGGGATTATGGGCTCTGGTAGTTCTCGTATGTACAACTTCAGCAGTGATGCCACAGTGTGGACATCTGTGGAACTGAAAGACAAAGAGACTGCACATTATAGACTACTGTCCCACACAGATAATGGCTTGGCATGCTGCTTTAGATAAAGTGGCCCCTCGAGTTTCCTCACCTGCCAAACACTGGCTTCTCGCCACGGTCAAAAGCATCCTGTAGTTCTCTAACATGATTGGTCTGTCCGGGGGCTCTGAACAGGCCTTCCTCCTTGAGTCCATGCTCACGTATGAAGCACACACACTGTTCGACCAGCACAGGGACCAGTCGCGTAGGGCCACATTGGGCCTCGTACAGCATTGTCTCCTCCAGGTGCTGCCCAAAGACACCTGCAGCCACACAACATAGAAAATGAACACCAAAATAGGATTAAGTATTCTCCTGTGTGTGTGTGTGTGTACCTCCACCAAGTGGGGCCCATATAGCTCGTCGTATGGCTCTGACCCATTCCTCCATGTCACTTTGAGAATTGGCCATCAGCAGGAATGATTCATGGCTGACAGTGGTTCGATCCTTTTCACCAGCTCCACCTGAAACATAGTCACATTTCATCCCTTTCTTGGTAAAAATAGTGAAATGATTAACATGTTGGAATATTATACGCACAACAGACACCACTTCTGCAAATTTTTGAACTAACTGTATTAAATTATGGCATTATTTGTAAATGAGCCAACTTGAAATATATCAATGTTCTTCAATAATAGTATTTTTAACAGCCTTATTAGCACCACCACCCCTGTAAAGTACAAAGACAGATATGCAGCTGTGTGTTTCCTTCATCTGGGTACACACAGCTTGATCACCCAGTTTGGCATTTTAGTTTGACATTTAGTTTATTTCAGCACAGCTTTGATTGAACTACGTGGAATTCTCACCCTTCATGTGGGTTTGTAATCAATTGCTTTTGAAGGGGTGGAAACACTTCTCCATTTTAGATATAAAAGGACACACATTTGGAGATACAAGGACATTTATTTGGCCACAAAATGATGAAAATGTTCCTTTCTTAAAAGCAATCCTAAAAAACCCTTTTGAAAGTGGATTTACTAAAGGTTGCATGTACCTCACTGTGTAGGATACATTACATCACTACCTGTATTCATTACTGAATTCTGCACTGTGGTGCATAGTGTGTTGTGTGTGAGAGAAATGACCCAGAAATACTGTTCCCTGGGGACACCAGCAACTGCTCTGTGCCTCTCACTCAGTCTCTTTTCTCTTTTTGACCAGGACCGTCTCCTCTGACCAAACTTAGTCTACAAAGTGAGACTTGACTCCATCTGACACCAATAAAAGACTATAGTGTATTTGCATGCTGTCCTATATATTATTAAGTGCACATATTTTCCATCATTTCCAGCCATTTTAGATGCAGCCAGTTTTAGAGTTTTGAAATCACCTTCCACAAAGCTACATCCTGCAAATAGTTTTTAAAAATTTACATCGTGTCTTCTTTTACAGTTGTGAGTTTCTGTTATGAGCTGAAACCAGTGGGTTCATGTGGGTGTTCAATGGGTTCAAAGGTTGTGATGATGAAAACACATGTATCCAGTACTGTACAAAAGTTTGGGACATTTTTGATAAGATTTTGTCCATCCAGTAATGATATCAGGGATATTTCTGATAATCACAAATTCACTACCATAATGACAGACCCCAAAGATCAGTGTCCTGATCTCAACATCACTGAGTCAGTGTGGGGTCACTTGAAAAAACATGTAATTGAGGCATCCTAAACCCACAGAGACAGACTGTGAAAAGGACTTTGAAAATGTTTTGTACCAAGTAAAATTGGTACTGTTTTAAAGGCAAAGTGTGGTCACACCAAATACTGGTTTTATAATATTTAAATTTTTATTTTTTTGTTTTGTTTCCTAAATTTTGAAACTCATCATGTTTAAAACAATTTTACTTTTAGTGCCCAAAACCACAGCACAGTACTGTGGCCATGTCATTAGACTATTTTGCATCCAGCATTAAAATGGGAACTCAAAATATCAAGCTGCAATGATGGCTGCATTGCAACACATTTAAAACACCTTAAAAATATGCAAAACTAAACTGACAATCTACAGCATTACTTAGTTAATCATTTAAAAAATGTCCAATCACTGGAGTGGTCTTTAAAGAATAAATGCACACTAACACCTAAATAATACAAAATTATGTTTCTTTGAGGATGAATGTAGATTACTTTTTAAAACCACATCCAAAAAATCAGCAGCACAACAAAGACAACTGACATGACAGTGTTGTCATACAGAAAATATAAGCATTGTTTATATTCACAGTGTTTCAATGAAATAGAAGCTTTTTCTTAAGGACACCAAATATAATACTGTAGATTTCTCCTGGAGTCAGACCTTACTCCTAAAAAACAGATGTTATACACAAGGACTTGCCAATCCTAAAAACACTGAACATCGGATAGTGTATATAATTATTTTTAGCATTCAACAGTTAAATGTGCAGTCAAAAACACTTCAATACAAGAGTCTTTCTTTCTTTCTTTCTTTGAATGAATGATGCCATTATTGAGCACTCAGACACCTGGCTGTGGTAATCACATCTTTCTGCCTCTATGGCCTGTAATTTAAATTTAGCTACTGACTTACTTTTGGTTTTAACAGAACATCACTTTGATTTGGGTTAACGCTGGTTACACAAAGGATATGACTTGCTGCATGTATCATATGATAAGTTTAGTTCAGTTTATTAGTATATTTGTCAGGGAGTTTGTCCAAATACATTAAGAAAAGATGCTTTCTTCCAGATTTAGCTATTGCTAATTTCCATCTGCAGTCCTCAGGCAAGTACACAGAACATCAAAATACACATTACAAATCCCTAACATTAATGACATCATAGCCTATTATTGACATTAGCTCATCAATAACAATTTAAAATTTAAAAAATATCAGTCACTTAAATCAGACCATCAGCCTAAAGTTCATTTAAATGCTAAAATACAGGAGTTTTACATGTTACATAAAAACTACAATCAACAACAATTTATCTGAACTGATGCTGACACAGCTGGTTATCAATGATGTGTTTCTTTAAGTTTCAAGAAAAAATGTTCAACTTAACAGTTTAAATGTTTAATACAATTCTTGAGTGAGCTCAGTGTTTTTTTCTGTTTGGCACTCAGCACTAAACAGATTGTTCAGCATCACTTGAACAAGGCTTACTTACTTACACAACAGAGTTGTCACCATGCCAGCTCACCTGGAACAATTTCAAAAAGGTGGCGACCAGACTCTTCTTGATTGGCAGGTACCTCATTGACCTGACTACCCTGAAGTGGAATACAACCCTGAAGGAGAAAGGCATGGGAGGTGTGAAATAGACAGACTGACAAACTGGCAGTGGTTGTGGATTTGGACTTGCAGCACATGTTTGACATTGTAGAGTTCTGAGTACACTGGACTCTGGGCAGCTGTCCAACAGAGGGAGGTAATAATGATGAAGGGAGGGATGACTCAGGGAAACATCTCTTCATCTACTTATCCCTCTGGTGCTTTCTGATGTACTTGCATTTCTGATGCCTCAAGCACAGAAAGGGTCAAAGGTCAACTACTAAGTGCTTACAGTAGAACCACAGGGCAGCTAGTCACCACATTGTCAGTGTGTGTGTCAGAGCAATAACAACACACAATGGCTTTTATGGAGAGGGTGGGGATGTCTTAATGGAGGATAATTTTTATATAAAAGAGGAATGGATATTTATCCAGTCTGTGTTTGTGCTCAAAACTATCAAGTAGAGCGGGTAGGCTTTAAAAAAAAATCATGGTCACTGACCCAGGAAAAAGTGCTACATTTTGTCTAGGGGTTAGAAAATGTATTTTGGTATTTGATTTAAGAGAATAGCAGAGCTATTTTCAGAACAGGAGAGCACATAATAGAGTGAGAGGCTTTGGGTTAATCATATAAATTAATTAAGCTTAAATTTATTTCAGGCTTTGAACCAGAATCAATTCAAAGCTACAACGCTGCAGCCTTACAGCAGGTGACAAACAGTAACTGCTTTGTATATGTGTTATTTTGAAACACCTGTGCCTTGCTTTCATCCTGGTCCTTGTAGAAATACAGAGCCTCAGTCCTTAGGACAAACCACCGCAGCTGCCAGTTTTTCATGATACTTCGCTGTCTCTTCAGCCAGCCTGCCTTCAGTGCTTTCTCCTGTTCCAGAGGAGAACAGGGCCTGGAGATCCGAGACAGCTCTCCAAGCACCATGCTTTTGGATCGTGCTGCATGGACACACACATTGAGATCAAGTGAGGGAAAGGCAGCTTGCAGGATTAAGAGCATCAGAGAGAGTGAAAGAGAGAGATAAGGACAGAAAGACAAAATCATACATGTTAAATTGAGATCTTCTGGTTCTTCTGTTATTATGAAAAAAAAAAAAATAGCACAATCCATAGTTGCTATTCAGACAAGTCTCCCTCAGGTACAGTTAAGCCCTCAGGCTTGACCATGCATCCAGATTTCCTCTTAAGTCAATCTACCACAGCAGGACATCCATTTTGCAGCAAGAACCTTTCTGTTTTAAGATGAAGCCCATCTGTCTATTCCAGCACATTTTGTATTTCAAGTATTAGTAAGGGCATATCTTCTTTTTTTATATATGATATTTTTTATGTTTTAATTGCTATACAGTGAGGAGATTTGCTTTGGATCAGGTTATGCTTTAACTGCTACCAACTCATTACAATTATGGATTATATATTAGCACAGTGTATGCCAAAGGTATAGAGCAAAAACAGCAACAGCAGAATGATCCAGAGGGAGTCAAGGAGAGAGAGAAAATGGAGAGAGATAAACAGTAGGCAGAGGGAGAGAAGAGAGAGAAATCAATGGCATCTTTTTTCCTGTTAATTGCATCTCGCTTTCTGCTGAGGACAGCAGGGACGGTATCTGTGAGAGCCTGGACTAAAATCTCTCTTTCAGGTTCTCTCTCCTGTTTCCTTTCTCTGTCTCTGTCTCTGTCTTTCTGTTTCTGTCTCTCTATCTCTGTCTCTCTGTTTCTGTCTCTCTGTCTCTGTCTCTCTGTTTCTGTCTCTCTGTCTCTGTCTCTCTGTTTCTGTCTCTCTGTGTCTGTCTCTGTCTCTGTCTCTCTGTTTCTGTCTCTCTGTCTCTGTCTCTCTGTCTCTCTGTCTCTGTCTCTGTCTCTGTCTCCTCATTTCTTTTCTCCTCCTCCTGGATGTCCTTCCTTTGCAGAATGATTGCTGGGAAGGAGGAAGATGAGAGACCACGTGGAGCTGTCATTAGTAAAACTGTGGAGACAGCCTCAGCAGGTTGAGAAGTAGCTATAAACACAGCAAAGAACTATCAATAATCAAATAGATTATTATGTTACTCAAAGTGCATCCACTCCCTGAGCGAATAAAGTTGAATACAGAGGCAGTAAAGAATATCTGTGTTACTGTTTTATGTGCTCAGAGGTAATAATCAGTGGTGGAAGAAGTATTTAGTATTTAGAAGGATTTAACAGTGTTTAACTTTGGTTAAAGTAGCAATACCACAATGTAACAAATACTCCTTTAAATAAAACCAATCATAGTATGATAGGTAATTGTACTTGTAACACAGAATAAAAATATATATTTGATTGCCAAGTTATTTTTAATAACAGCTTCAATGGGTAAGCAGAATATTACTGTTGTTGGTAGAGGTTTGATAGTTGGTTTAACTGTTTTATATAGTTTTTAGTCGTTTAAACTGTAACTGTGCATGTCACTAATATTTTGCTCTACATGTAAAATCTTAATCTATAAAGAGATCTCTAAAGTAAAGTACTTATTTACTTCCCACCACTGAAGTATCTGGAGTAATATGGTTTGTTGCATGTGACCATGCCCCCAGTCTGTGTTATACATTATATTCCCTTTACATCAATTACAAATAATGCATTGCTGTAGCATTTTGCTGTTATGTTTGGTTGCAATGGAGCAGATTTGAGTAGTTATTAGAAAGCATTTTATTCTGACATTATTGATAACATCACACTTTAGATTGTAATTATTCTATATACTTATAATCAGCTAGTTATTTTACATGCTCTATATAATCTAAAATAACAATATAAATTCAATCCAATGGAGGAAAAGTACCATTTTCCCCTGAAATGAAGTGATGTAGAAGCTCAAAAAACACCATAAAACTACAATACTTAAAAAAAAATCAATATTAATTTATATCAATAATAGCAGATAAAATGTAGGACATTATACAAGTATACCATTTTGCACACCCATTAATTATATAAATTCTAACATAATTAACATAGTCCTGTATTAATATGTCTATACCTTAGACAGAGTCTCACTATTGGAAGCATGGGGAAATTATACACTGATATGAAATCATGCAGGTAATTTTCCATCTAAAGCCTTCCATTCAAGTATCTTTATGTATAAAATTATTTAGCCATACAGATCATGGAGAGGCCCCAACCACATCATACTCATACCAATAACATCTTTCTCAGATGACTCTTCGCTCCTTCACTGCTTGGGATGCGGGTCTGATATCTAAGCTTCTGAGGGCAGATCCAGCTCTGTGATGCTGTTTGAATTTGCCCTGAATGATGTTGCATAAAAGGGTCAGAGGAAAGCAGAGCTGGGAATCTAATCAAAGGAGAATACCATTACAGCAAATGAGAGATGGCAAGTGCACAAGACATGGCAAGCAAACTGAAGTGGCTACTGCACTCTCCAACTATCTTCATGAAGGAGAAAGAAGAGACACTCCTTCTTCCCATCATCTTTTATGATCTTATTTTTACAGCTTGTCAAGAATAAGCCAACAACTGCCAGGAGGAGAAATGAAACATCCACACTCCAATGTGAGGCTTCTTAAAACAGATGCCAATATTTCAGTCTGTTACAGCCATTTTCATTCACAGTGAAATTAAATCATTGAGATTAAAATTTCTCACAGATTGTGCCTTGTGCTGATATAGGAAATGCATAAATACTCTCATATAAAAATAATATTCAATTTCCTTGACATAAGGTGGCAACCGTCACAATTCTCAAAGTCACCTGCAGCAGTGTGTGTCAGTGTGTTATCTAGCAACTACCTGCTAGATAAGAAGTACAAGTGTACACACTCTGCCTGATAATAACCTCAGTGGTTGGAGCAGTTCCTCTGATTTACAGCTTCCATATTCATCTTCACACAGTCATATGAGAGGCATGTCTATAAGGTGTCCGGACTTCAGTGGTCAGAAATGGATTTTAGCCTGCATTAGAGGAACTATGTTTGACAGTCAGCTGTCGTGATTTACAGGAGGAGAGAGTCATGCACTCCTCCTGTCTGTCACCTGCCCAAAACCACAACCAAATAGCTGGGGGTAAACCTTGAACAAACAGCACTGTAGTCATGTGCTCAAGTGCCAACATGTAAGGGTACCGACCATTGTTGGAGGGAGAATTATCTTTCCAGCAGCCATGTTAACTACCACCCACAGCATCTCCATCAGAATTAAATCTTCTAAGAATAAAGATGGTATTATCGCTTGAGCGAGACATGATGGATTACATCACCCTGTAGTAGAGCCTGTTAACCCTCAATGGACACAGGACACAACTGCTAAAGCCTCAACACTTCGGCTTGTGCAGGAGAACTCAGTGCATTGCTTGTAACAATGGTAACCGGGTTTGCAGAATGACACTGGTGTGTGGATTTGACTGTAACATGGCAGCATTACACCTGTTTGATGTCATTTTCACTGAAAGCACAGACAGCTATATTGATGATCATTATTACAAAGACAGCAGGACAGATGGAGCTCTACAGAGACAGTTAGTGAAAAGACTGGGAAAAAAGCAAGAGCGCATGAGAAAGAAAAGAGTAATGAAGCATAGAGGAGGGATGGAGAAAGGGAAGGAGGGACTGTGCTTACCCCGGCGTGCCTGTTTTATCTTGGGGCTCAGCATGGTTACCGTTGCTGTGCTGCTCCCTCTCACAGAAACATGACTGCATCCCTCTGTTCACACACTATTCCTCATACACACACACACACACACACACACTCCCAGCGCCTCTTGCTGCTGCCTCGCCCTGCTACTCCTCATCCTATACGAGCATCTCCTTCCCCAGCTCTTACAGTCTTACACTTGGACTCTGTCTGATTTCACACTCACACACGTACTTAGAAGCACTTATCCACACACACACACACACACACACTCACGCACACCCCTCTTCTTCTCCACTTCCCTTTCATTTGACTCCCCCTGTCTGTCCCACCGGCTCGGCGTGCTGTTGTTCTCACATACCTAGAGCCCTGCCCACTCTCTCTCTCTCTCTCTCTCCCTCTCTCTCTCTCTACTTTCTGCCGCACACTCTTAGTATCAATTTCTCACCGTCTATAAATATGTCTGGCTGTGTGTCCTCTGTCTTGTCAACCGTTTCCTTAAATCGGCTCCCCCATTGCTCTACAGTGCCTCCACAACACCTCCAGCTGTTCGTGGATATTTGATTATGGTCTCTTCTGTACCCGAAGTATAACCTCAGATCAATACATTTGGTTTAACTGACACCATTCTTACTAAACGATTGATACAGGTCTAGTGGACATGGCATTGTGTTAACTGTAACACATTAGTAAAATGACTATTTTGTTGATTGTTGTAGGAGAAAAGATGTTAATTCTTCACAAAACATTTTCAAACTGTGATATCTGGCAGAGTGTAGGTTACTGACCCCCTAATTGTTAAGTTCACAAAATGAAAAGCAACAGTGCAATAACATCTGAGGAAATACTGATTTTTAATCGTCTGTTTGCTGCAGTGGCTGCATTTAGTTTTTTTTTCATTCCAATAATCCATTGGAGATGTGCAATAGGTCAGACAAAACAACAAAACTACAATAGCCCACTCATTAATATTATCCTGACTCATTCACTAAGATTTATTGTCTGGGGGTAAATGCCACACTAGTCAGTCACTCTGTAGTCTGTAGTCTGTCTTTTAAAAGCCACAACACTCAAGGGTGTGATGTTCCTTTTCCTGCTCAGCCTGGTAGGGGCCGTCATGGATGTGATAAAGTAGATAAATGCTGCAGTTTGAGAGGCTGGATGAGACTGAACTGCAGCATGTACCCACTGCTTGAAGGGAGAGCAGAGGTTTCTGCAGCTCACATATCATAATCAGTCAGTTACAAATGGTTACACTATACACTGCATTTAAAAAGCAGTAGCAGTGCATTAGTAATAACATAACTTTGGCAGTGTAATCATTGACCTGTAATAGAAACAGTTCATACCCTCACAGACAGTGCAGAGCTCACACAGATAGCTATGACAGAGAATTACTGTGGACCCAACAAATATTAAGAACAAAGATTTTTCTTTTTCTTTTTTTTCAAATTAGAGTTTCGTATTGAAAAAGTAACTCATCACCTTGCTCTATACAATGAATATCATGATAAAATAAGCTGACGTCTGAGCTTTACCTGCTAATTCCTTTGGTTTGCCACTGATCTGAGGAGTCCTTGAAGGCTTCATGTCACTGAATCCGTCCGAACACTGTATCCTTCTCCACTGGGCCCATTTCTAGAGCCACAACACACACACACACACACAAGCACACACACACACACACACACACACACGGGAACATTCAGGGTCGAAACAATGACAATACTGAAATCTCAGCCCTCTACTTAATGGACAATCCCCCAAAGAAATGACATCCACATACCCACAGAGAAGGGACTACTATAGTTGCCATCACTCCCACCAGTGACGTGTGTCTGTGGAATGCTGATGTTAACAAACTTTGACAGAAGGAAGGAAATAAAGACAGTCATGCGAGTATTACTTGCCATGTCATCTCGGAGGGGCAGACTGGACAACTCCTGGTCTGAGCCTGATTCCCTGCGCAGCACAACATAGCCTCACATAGTCCCAAGCAGCTGCTGTGATAGGTACTGCTTGAAATAAAAGACAGCTGTGCTTGATGCTTTCTCGCTGCCCTCCTCTTCCAAATTTTCAGTCTGTCTCTCACTCAGGAAGTGAGCTGTCTTGATGGAGAAGTGAAAACTGCTGACTTCTGTGTAAAAAATATTATGAGTTTCTCCTTTAAATGTTATTACTGTACGTTTCTCTTCCTGTCCTCTGGCTGTTAATTAACACAAAAATTATCTCTTGTTTTAAAAAAAATGACAGATGTGTTGTTTTTTTTTATTAAACCTATTTTCTTTACATCATAAAAACATCCTGGAACAAATGAGGTGTCATCTCAGAAATTAAAAGAACTGTTGTCACCATAGATAAAACACATTATCACAGATAAAATATATTGACAAGTGGCAGTCAGTTAAAAACAATAACACTGATTTAGGGACAAGGAAATACAGTAAAAGCACTCAGTTTTTAAAGCTTACATGTACTCAAGTTAACCACTCCTTATGTACAACAGGCAGTACAGTAGACACTAAATTATATCACATGACATAGTCACTCACACAGTCCAGACACACCAGCCTCTGAGGGGTGTGTGGAAAATCATCTATAATCTAGAAATATGGTCCTGAGGGACACATAGGAAATGAGTGTGTATAATTGAAGGCATGAAAAGAGCATGTCCCATTAGTGAGAGCAGAGGAAGTGTCATGGCACAAATGACTAGGAGCAGGTTGGAGAGGTGATGACATTATGTTAGGAACAAAATCTTTCACTACACCTGATATTAGCCATTACCCCTAACTAATCACAGGACTATGTCCTAATGTACAGGCAACCACAACAATAACTTTTTAAAAAATATAATGATGTGTAATATATAAAAGGGTGTAAATGTGTGCAGTATCAGAGGCGCTCCCTGCTAAAACACAGTTTCGGAAATATCCGGTACTTCAGGCAAAAGTAAGAAGCAACAGACCAACAAGTGAAAACTAAAACACTGATCTCGCTTAAGTTTTCAGTAAGGTCTCTTAAAATTAAGTAAACATCTAAATACTTAGTGATAGTAATCCTGCAAGCCACTTTGTGTACAAATCTGCTAGTGAATCTACTCAATAATCTACTTTATATTAAAATATAATATGAAGATATAACAAAATTTTACATTCAAGTACAGGATGTTTTATGGCATTAGAGAGAATCTAAAGAGGACGTTATGACAAGGTTGACTGCACTGTAAGACACTGTTAACCAAGAATGTACTTTTGTAAGATGAGCAAAAATTGAATAATTTTCAAGACAACTGAAGAGAGAACTGAGAATTTTAAATGTCTATGGCAGTTTTGTCCTCTCTTGTTTGTCCATTGCCTACCCGTCTTCGACCCTCCAGCAGAAACGACAGCACTATAATCCAACGCTGTCCCAGTGACCTCTGTCTTGCTGAGCTTTCGCACTGTCTGAAGTAGGTGGTCGTTCCCGTGGCAACAGCATCAAACTGCTCAGTCAGAAGCCAAACCTCCCAAAGTAGTGTCAGTGTGTTCATGACCATCATAACCACAACCCAGAACTCCTCTCCCAGTAATGTGAACCACAGCGACAAGCTGTGACTGCCCGTCGACATCATGCTGTACAGGTAAATTGTCGCCATGGCAACAAAAAGAAGGTGGGCTGTCACCATTGAGAGGATGAAGAGGAGGAAGAGCCGATGGTTACCCCGGCCAACACACCGGTTGAGGAAAAGGCAGTGATGGTCATAGTCTTTAATGCACATTTCACACAGCTTGCAGTGTTTGGTGTAGTCAGGCTGAAACAACTACAAAGAAAACAAAGGCAATGTGGGAAACTGAGCATCACACCAGAAAAACAGTAATCCATCTTTTTGTATGATTTAACCCCTTAACTAGAAACTTTGTGTCAATCTTTTTCAATGGGTTGTTCACTATAGGATGAAAATGAATTAGCACAACCTCGCCATAAATATTTTACATTTCTTTTTGCATACATTACAACGCTGTTAAGATATCTAAGTGTTCTTATTTCAAGAACTTTATGGAGAATTGTGTTGAGGTATACAACTAACAGAAAGGCTGTCGATAGATTTCTGGATCTAGACAGAGAGATGCACCCTTACACCGATAACTCCATATGTTGATAGATTTGAGAGTATGAAAGACACCATGCCTCTCAGTGTGAATGCCTTACCTCACAGTATGGACAGAACCTGTGAGGGCTCTGGTTGTTCTCCACCAGGTCAGCAATACAGGAGAACCGAGGATCTGCATCTGCCTTGTCCAACACCCCAGGGTCCTGAGTCAGAACCTTACAGAACAAACTGAGCAGTATGGAGAAGTGGAACATCGACACCTGGGCCAAAGCACTGGTTGGCCACACACATTCACAAAGTTAAGGATGAACCCATGTTATTTTAATAGAAGTTGAGATTACATTTGTCTTACTTTGCATATGTAGGTGAGCAAAACAGAAGAGCACAGGTCAGGTGACAAATCCAGTTGAGTGTGCTTACACAGTGGCTTGATCTTCCAGATTCAGCAATCACTTTTAGGAGTAGGACTTTGCTATACACCAAAATGTTAGTTGACCTGAGAATTGCCCAAGATAATTTGGGAATTTTTCTGCGAGAACCAAAAATTCAATTTCAGACCTACACTTTAAAACAGTCTGGCCTGTTGCTGGGACGTCCCTCTCCAAACCAAAGTGTTAGAAGGAACAGCTGACCAAACAACACGCCTAGTAGAGCAAAAGGCCAGAAAATCAAGAAATATGAGTATAACAGTTAATATGGACTATCCCCATTAAGGATATTGGGCATAATTTTTCCATAAAAGCAGAGAAGGGAATGAAACAAGCCAGCTAGGAGGGTTCCCAAGTAGACTGGGTTAGGTAACCTAGAAGGAAAGCAGATGCTATTACAACAGAGAAAATGTAGCAAACAGTGAAGTGTAATAACATATTGAAAACCATTACATATGTACAACAATGTTTGTCACACCTCTGGTATGTGGTCATGCGGTGGTACTGTGTGAAAATGCTTCTGGCCAGCCAAGGGAAGAGCAAACCGCAGATTAACCCCCCATAGCCCCCCAACATGGCTGCAATCAGCAGGATGGCAGCTCCACTCAGAGTTGGAAAAAACAGTGTCCAGTAGTATAAAACTGGTGGAAAATAACAAACAACACAAAAGTACCAACACATATGAGCATGTTTAACATCACACAGAAAGCATTTTTACTGTTAAGGATCTACTATTGTCATCACCATCATTCTCAACATAACCATCATTGATGTTTTGGTTTTTTTTATTGCTAAATGAATGATAAACTACAGAGCGATATTCACCATGAGATTCTCTGGGTTTGTGATGTATTGGCTCATTAATGTACCGACTCAGTAGTTTGGTGAGTTGCTGATGTCTAGAAAAAATACAGCAAAGTATTAATCAGCATCATAATCCCAAGACAAAAATGTAATCTGGAAAGGCAAACATACTGAATATTTTAAAGGTACTAAGGGGTTTACTATCACAAGCCATGGCTTGTTAGTCAGTGCTTTTTCAGGTAATTCTAGAGACACCAATATTCACCTAAATGTTTTCCCCTGTTTGCTTAGATCCAATGGCGTGAGGCCGCTGTGATTCTTCTGATGGAGCATCCTGCACCCGGTTCTCTGCAGCAATGTCCAGCACACCTCAACTCCACCCCTCTCTGCTGCAACATGAAGCGCCGTCGCTCCCTGCTGGTCAACTGCAATCACAGCACACCTCTGCAATGCAAATAAGGATTAGAAAAAGACTTCACACATTTCATAAAAGCTGTACTGGCCCTTCTGTGAAAAGCATCTTGAGAGGTAACTGATCTTTATTCTTGTCATATACATTAATATTTTCTTAGTTATACAGAGCATTTGGGACTCTTGACCATGCATGCTTACATTTATGTAGATATTCAACAGCACCATAGACTATAGCCATAAAAATAACCAGATATGACTCAATACTGATGATAATGAGTGGTTTTATGGCAAAGCTGTTGACACAGTGCTGTAAGACTGCACTTAATATCGTGTATAAAGTGTATAGTGTATAAAGTGTGTATCGGAATAACTTTGTTCTTTTCTATAAAGTGGCACTGGGCAATTGAGAAAGGCTCACTTAAAACAGGATTGCACTCAAATACCTCTGAAGACCAAATAATTATACCTCATGTGTCAGTAAAAAATAGCCTTTAAACATTCAGCACATCAGTAAAATTAATATCCTGAAGGAGTCATGTTCACACCAGAGGACCTTTTATTTCAGCTTTTAGCTATTTTGTACTATGATGGAGAGTCTTCAAGTTCATCTGAGCTTATTTGTAGAAAAAGGCACTGCATAGTATTATATGAATGGTTACTGGGACCAAGGGTGGAATAAGAAGAACGTGAGTAAGGATAGGTAAAGCCACAATACATTTTTTTGTACATTGATTTTAATTCTCTGCTGCAACAATAGCTACCCCATACATAAATTTAATTTGACTCACTGGTACAATCCAAATATTTGGACGTAGCTTAAAAATGTTATTGCCACTGTGTTATACTGTTTGCCGACTGCAGCATGTAATGATTGAAAGAGCAAAGACTGCATCATACCTGTTCTCTGAGCAAATATCGCACCACCTCTGTGTTGCCTGTGGATGCAGCCAGGTGAAGGGGTGTCACCTGATACATGTCTGTGTCAGAGAACCGAAACATCCCTGTCTCCCACAAATAGTGCACTGCCACACTGTAAAAGATAACTCATGGTTTGTGGATGCATTTACAAAATACAAATACAAAATACAAAACAAAATACAAAAAAGTGGTGAAGATGTTTTCCCTACTTACATGTTACCCCCAGTAACTGCATGATGCAGTGATGTTTTCCCCTGTAGGTCTATGAGGCGCAGATCAGCTCCATACTGCATCATTTGATGAATGATGTAGACGTTCCCTTGCCTGATAGGAGCACAAACTGTTATTAGACAGGATCAAGTACAGAATAAAAGCACAAAGCTCATATCACACTGTCACCTCCAGGCCTGCAACCACCACTCACCTGCAGGCAAAATGAAAGGCTGTTTGTCCTGCATCACATGTCAGGTTAGGATCAGCTCCAGTACTGAGGAAAAGATCAACCATGGCGCGGTTACCATGGAGGGCGGCATAGTGGAGCGGGGTGAAACCACCCCAACCTGAATGAAGACAAACACAATCACATCAGAGTCTAATTTGAAAATCTTCAGACAGATCTGTGGCCTGACAACAAATGCAAGGTCTGTCCTGTTGATTGTTATAACCCCTGGGAGTGAAGGTTCAGCTTCCTTCACCACAATGTGACTTTGTGCTGTGTTGTCACAGGATCTGTCCATCTATCCATCACAGGACTGGTGCCAGGCCATCTCACAGAGGAGATGCAGCAGTGTTAAGTTTCTCCCTTGGCATTGTGACAAAATCACATCAGGAGACACTGGAGAATGATCATGTATTGAATGACACGTTGTGCAATTATAGTTGTCAGTTGCTATGATATCGCCACATTGTAACTCAACCTGGTTATATGATATTTCAGAAGACACGTGTCAAACATGGGCTTGTTCCCTTGGTAAACGTTTATTTATTTTTTTAATAACGACCATATTATAACCATTATAATAATGACACAATCAGCAAATACCAATACGAAAAGGCTTAACACTGCTGACAGAAAAACAATAACACAGTGTCACAACAGTGATGATGATGATAATAATAATAATAATAATAATAATAATAATAATAATAATAATAATAATAATAATATAATTTTGAGCTCAAATTGTTCTACCTTACCTTTTAGCTTGAGAACTGAGCGATCATTTTGAACAAAGTGTATACACTGTTCGATATTTCCTCTTTGTATACAGTCAAATATGTCTCCACCGCTCCCAGCGCACACGGGCATCGGATGCATTTTGACAGCGAACAGCGGTGGCTTCTGTTTCCACCAAACAGAAACTGCAAAGGAAACAAAATCAGCTCCCAGGAAGAGGCACTACAACATCATAATGTAAAGTGAGTAGGGAGATCGTCTTTCCCTGCGAACTAACGGGGATCTTTCATTGTGCTAAACTGATTCAGGCAGACCACGCCCTGGACACCTCATTGGTCGCCATAGAACATGTGACTTGTGATGCCATCGCGCCAACTACACACGTGGTCGCTATAAATAAGATGACAGCTCAAGGTTCGGTCCATGGTAGTGATGGTTCCCAGAGATACAGAGAGTGGTAAGAAGGGATTAGAAGTGCATGTCTCACAGCTTGACATGATAATGTATCATAGAGGTAATACTGACACCTTAGTTTTTACAATGCTGGCAGTTCTTTGGGTTGGACTGAGGATGTAAGGCCAAACAATGTGCACATTTATTGTGACTCAGCTGCAGCTTTAATTGCTTTAATGAGAAGAAGACCTTGAACTGACCTTGTTAATAAGATTTGTTAGTGTAATTTCTTTGTTTAGGGTTGGTGGCTGCTGGGGTCTGAGTTCAGACCATGCTTGATTCCCGAGTGATCTGGGGTTATGGACAATGGCACAAAGGTTAAAAAAGTTAGAAAAAGATAATAATGTTCCCGAAAACAGAAAAATAAATACAAATGTAAAACAATAGAACTTAAAAAGTCAGAGAGGTATTTTACAATCTACAATTAGAAAAACAAGAACTTGTCACACAGGGATGTCAAGTTAGGCAGACCGGCATCCAGATACTTACACTTACTTAGCACCACCAACTGATCACTGAGACAGGCATTCTGTTTTTTCATGCTATAGCACTACATTATAGCATATAAGAAGCTGGTTAAGTAGATTATTTCAGATTATTTCATTTTGTTGCTTACATATGGACAGCAGTAATTTACCTGGAAACATCTGCATTGACCTGCTATGTAGCAGAAGAGGACATTTGGCTCATTTTCAGTATATGCACTAGATGTTGTTTAATTTAAGTCAGATTTGAACACACTTTAATGCAGTTTATTTATACAATTCTTAGACACTGTTTGTTTCTGGTAGTGATCCTAGAACAAATATTTAAACTGTAGGCACCTAACGGCCACATTTATATTAAACTTGTTTGAAGGAAAATCTCCTCTATAGATGTGAGAGTGCTTAATTTTGCAGTGCAAAGTATGATAGAGACAATAATACAGACTTCAACTTGCTGTGCTCAGAGATTGCACGCATTTAGGTCACTGATTGAAATGTGAATCCACCTTTTTAACCTTGAAGAGATAATGTCAGTGTATCCATTGCAGATGCTGTCAGCCTACAAAGATTAGTTATCTCTGCCCCCTGGACAGTGGCAACAGTGTGGCAGCTTGAGTTTAGCCAAAGCTCTGCCAAGGCACTTGGCATTATCAGCTGCAGGCCTGCAGTGTGAACACAATAACTTGAGACAGTGATGAGAGAAGGTTGTAGAGGTGACTGTCCGAAGGATATAAGTGAATGAAAAAGGCAGTTGTTCAAGCACCAACAGTGTTGCAACCTAATTGTAATCATTGTGGTTTGGTTTTCCTGTTTTGGGTTTGTGGACTAAATCAGAGGCAGTGTAAAGATTTTAATGGAAGATAATGAGCCTATTGAGAAACTATTCCAAAATAAATTACCCATGCCAAACATAAGAGAGATTCACAAACAATCATCTTTGTCAATAGTTATCTTTATCTTTACTTATCTTACACAGTTTTTTTTATACATTCATTGACTATAGCTCAGGCAGCACCAGTGTAATAATAATTGTCATTAACTTTACACAAGCTGTTGAAGTATTTGTGTATGTTTTTATGTACCAGGTTTATGTGTTATATACATATCAAAATTTGATAGACTGATTCCCATTAAATTTACCATGCACATGCATGAGTCCATTTATTTTGGGCTTTACTTTTTTTTGTACAACATTTAGACAAACATGTCTTTGCTGAACAGTTTGTGCTCTCTGCTTAATATATGCACTTCATTTTAAGGACTTCATGCCTTTCATGTAGTAAAGACAAACAATCAAAATTGCCCCAATGCTGCCCACTTGTTGATCATAGACTGTATATAAAAGACATCCTTTTATACAAAGTTCATGGTGCTAATGCTGCCCAATTTAAAAAAAAAAAAAAAAAAAAAAAAAAAAAAAAAAAAACGGTGGAGATAGAATGTGAATCCCAGCCCCACTCAATGTGAGGCACTCCACGTATTGCATGAATCCGCTGAATAGAGACAGTATGGGCTTAGGTCCCGCTCAGAGATAATGTGGAGTGCACACGGAGGAATGAGGTGGGTCTCAGCCCCGCCAGGATAGAGCGCACGTGGGTCCTAGCCACACCTGAAGTGTGGAATGCCACGTGGTTCCCTGGTACTTAGCCGTGCAGAGTGGACGAGGGTACTAGCCCCACCTGAAATATGATACACCACCTGGTCCCCTGGTGCGGAGTGATGCAGTGCAAATGTGGGTCCTAACCCCACCCGATATGTGTTGCATCGTCGGGTCTCCAGATGCTGATCTGTGTGGAGCGAGTATGGGTCCCAGCCCCACCTGAAATGAGTTGCGCCACATGGTTCCCTGGTGTTGAACGGTGCAGTATGAATGTGGGTCCTATCCCCACGCAAACTATGGACACCACTGGGTTTCAAGGTGCTGAACGGTGCGGAATGGATGTGGGTCCTAGCCCCGCTCGACATAAGGTACACCACTGGGTTTCCTGGTGTCGAATGATACAGAGTGAATGTGGGTCCTTGTCCTACCCGGAATTCAGTAACAGTTGGGTCTCTGAGTGTCGTGTGGTGCAGAGTGAACGTGGGACCTTGCCCCACTCGAAACAGGATATAACACACGGTCTCTTGGTGCTGATCGATACAGAGAGGGTGAGGGTCCTAGCCCCACTCAATGCGTTGCACCATGTGGCCCCCCTGGTGCCTAATGGTGCATAACGAATGTGGGTCCTAGCCCCACTGGGAATGAGATGCGCCGCACGGTCCCTTGGTGTGAAGCGGTGCGGAGTGAATATGGGCCCTAGCCCCACTTGGAATACGGTACACCACTGGGTCCCTTGGTGCTGAATGGTGCAGAGCGACTGTGAGTCCTAGCCTCACCCAATACCAGGTACACCTAGTGGTACCTAAATCTGCAAAGTAGAGATAGTACGGGTCCAAGCCCCGCTCAGAGAAGGTGTTAAGTGCACACAAAGAGAGGGAATGGGTCTCAGTCCCACCAGAGCAGAGCGAATGTGGGTCCTAACCCCACCCGGAATATGGTGCTCCACTTGGTACCTTGGTGCCGACCAGTGCAGTGTGAATGTGGGTCCTAACCCCACCCGAAATGCGTTGCTCCATGAGGTCCCTTGGTCCGGAATGGTGCAGTGCGAATGTGGGTCCCAGCCCCACCTGTAATATGAACACCACCGGATATTTGGGTGTCACGCAATGCAGAGCGACTGTGGGTCCTAGCCCCACCCGAAATATGGTACATCGCTGGGGCTCTTGGTGCTGAATGGTGCAGCGATAACGTGGGTCCTAGCCCCACTCAAGGTGAGGTTCTCCACGCGGTACCCGAACCCGCTAAGTCGAGA
>OOFC01011087.1:1726-18440 GCA_900323345.1 Pseudochromis fuscus
TGTCAGTCAAACTAACCACGCCCCTAAATCTTCCTCTGTTTGAATATCTACTTAGATTTGAGATTTGTTTGATGGACCAGCAGATCACTGAGAAGAAGAATTAACTTTAGCTAATGACATCAGAATGACTTGTGGAAAAATGTATTGATCAGGATTAAATATGAGGATTTTTGGAGTTTTTGGAGCCAGCATCTAGTGCAGGGGTGTGCAACCCTGGTCCTAGAGAGCCACAATCCTGCATGTTTTAGATGTGTCCCTCTTCCAACATACCTGATTCAAAGCTCATCATCAAGCTCGGCAGAAGCCTGATAACGATCCTGGTCATTTGAATCAGGTGTGTTGGAAGAGGGACACATCTAAAACATGCAGGATTGCGGCTCTCGAGGACCAGGATTGCAGACCTCTGATCTAGTGGCTGTGCACTTTTTTGCACCTACATCTTCCCTAAACTTTGCACAGACACCTCCTCACTCCTGAACTCAGCATTATCAAACACCGACATCACCACAGGGATGGATGTGAGCATGCGTACTTCAGCTCAGAAGTTTTGCATACAAACATCTAATTTTATAACTGCAGTTTATAACTTACATGCTCCTAAAGCACAACACTAAATTAGCCACAAGGCACCTTATATTATACAATTAAAGGAACATAGTTACAATTTTAAATATACTTTGCTACAGCATGATAAAATACGAGAAAATCAAAACAATTAAACTTTATTACCCTCACATGGTACAACATTGGTTTGAAATGAGAACAAACATATCTCTGGTTGTGTCATGAGTTTATGAAAAGAGGAGACAAATGAAAAGAGAATCCAGACCCACAACAAACATGTGAGTGAGTTAAAAACATGGTGAATCACATGCTTTGACCTTCATAGTCAACAAATCTGAATCCAGCTGAAAACCTGCGACAGTCTGAACCTGCATAGAGAGAAAATATCTTTGAGAAGAACCTCCAGAGGAGTCACAGCAAACTGGAAAATGAATGTCAAGGAGCATTTAAGCTGCTCTGGAGACCTGTGGTTGCCCCACACCTCACCGAGACACTTTCTATGTCATTATTTCTCCTTTAATTTGTCACTCGTCTTTACATCTCTGCTCTTCATCTCTCAGCACTAAACTGCACACGAACACATGTACTATTAAATAATTGACCACACAGATAAATTTCAACACAAACCCAATCAAACTGTACAAGGAACGCTCGACCTCACACTAATGGGCAGCACCTCGCCTTTTAAACATCACCTCAGCAGCCGCTCTGGCACAGAGATGGCCAATTTGTGCCCATTTTAAACTGCAGCATCGGAGCGGTGAGCGCCGAGGTCATGCACCACCGACAATAGGTCAAACTGTTTTGACCCCAAGCTTGGTCATCCATAAAACTCCCACTCTTTCCTCCTAAATTCCCTGGATTAAAGTTTTGTATTGAGGTTTTTATCTTTATGAATATCAAAGCAGGTGTAAGTTGCAGCTTTAAGGCGACTGACCTGCAGCGCTCCAGGCAAGTATACAATATCATATATTTATAAAGAGCTGTTCACTGGGAATTCCCAAAACCCCAACACATGGTTTGTTAGCTGTTCCTGGTAAATTCAGCCATAATATCAAGAAAAACATCAAGTAAAAAAGCGATCAAACAGAATCACTCACAAGAAAAAGACACATTTGTAAGTCTCAGTAAACATCAGTATGGAAATAGCATTTTGTTCCAGTGCTTTGTAGCTGTTACAGTGTTAAACTACATCTCCTCCTCCTCCTCCTCCCATCACTCTATCCTCATGTTTCTATGGATACCACCCCCTTTTCTTGTCTCGGCCTTTCCCCACTTTTTCCATCATTTCCTTCTGATCGTTTCTCTTCCCATATCATCTCTGGCCCTCTTTCCTGTTTTTCCACTTTTTCTGTTCATGTGAGATGAATTAAAAGATCCCGATCACACATATGAAAAGGGGAAAAATAAGGCAATTTATAAAGCTATAACAGGACTCATGTTCTGGTGAGATATTGATCTCTGAAGGAAAACTCTCTTCTCTTGTCCTTCACCAAATGCTGATCTGTTACACAACAGCGCCCCCAGAGATGAGAAGGAGTGACTTGCTCAAGGACACTTCAGCACAGCTTGCTGAAACTGAAGTTGGAGTGCAGTTTAAGATGTGGTCAGTGATTATCTGGCAACTGTGCAAAAGTTTATACACAAAAAATATTCGATTTTATTTATCAGTTAAATTCATCCCAAGTGCAGCAAACTGAAAATATCTCATTGATATTTTGTGGGCGACCAGGCACCTGGTCGTATTATTGGGGCACAGTTTTTCAAGGTGCTTGATAAATAAGTTGTTGTAGAAGAATGTGAAGCACAGTTCTGCCATCTCAGCTTCTTTTATCTTGACCAACACCCTGATGTTGATCAGGGTCCTGTGGAGGCTGTAGGACTCCCTGCTGGAGGTAGATCTATAGGACTATGTCTGTATGTTTGGGGTGAGTGCAATACACCCATAGACTGTGTATAGAAATGGACAAAGGTAATGTGAAGTCACCTGTTGGTTTGTGGACTCCTGTTTTGAAGCCAAGAGATCAGCATTTGAACGTTGCCATGTTTGTTGTTTGGAGCCAGAAGTGACCATATTTGGATATGAAGGGAGGAATGAGGAGGTGGGTCTGACTCTTGAACCTGAGGTCACTGTCCTATGTGTATGAGACTGGACTTCAGCACTGCACTCACTGGAGACCAGACTTGTCAATCAAGCTAACCCCACCCCTAAGCCTTCCTCTTTTTGAAGCCTATTAGCTACTTGACAATGTTTTTGTTTTTTTTCTCAGCTGGACCACCCAATCACTGACAGAATGTATTAGCTTTAGCTAATAACATCAGAATAACTTATGAAAAAATTATTGACTGAGTATTTCAGGACTGAAAATGACAATGTTTGAATTGAAGTCAACTGAACTTTTTTGGAGCCAGCATCTAGTGGTCGTCAAGTGTATTGCACTTTTTTGCACTTCTGCATAGGCCTGATTTTTGAGCCCCACTGGCTTTATCCATTTCTATATACAGTCTATGATTTCTAAATACAGTCTATGGATATACCTCATACATCCTCATCCTGGGCTTTTTTTTTACATTAACCTAATTAATCCTGCAGAACAGTTTAATCTTTAGAATCCGGTTGCCGCCACCACAGCCGAGCAAACACTGACACATTAACATCGTATACATAATTATGGGATTTGCGTGACGTTCATTGTCCAAGGATATTATTATGTTTGATGCTCACCACAATTAATGCCCAAAAATTGTTTGGATATCATAGTAACAAATGCTCCATGTGTCTCCACAACCTCGCTGAGAATCAGCATTTTTTAAGATTTCTTCAGTATCAGATGAATCCAGTGAGAGATGTCAGCAAAAGGTGAGAGGGGCTTTTTACACAGGAACGGCTCACAGCTAATTCAGCATACTTGTGATGGCGCCAGTTTGTCAAAATGTAAACCAATATGTGTTGGGAAAAAAAAAAAAAAAAAAACCTCAGCTCAATTTGTGTTTCACAGCTACTTCAGAGACTCCTGTTGTAATTCCTGTTTACATCTCCCACAGCATCACGGGAACTGCACGAGTGGCCTGATCAAAACACCTCTGCTGGACAATCTGCTCTAATTTCCATAGAAAGGGAAAGTTTATTATGTGCATCAACTTGGATTCAACAAATGTAAAAAATAAATAAAAACATTACTTCTAATAATAAGACAGTTCACTTGAACTGCATCGTTACCTGATTACACAACTAATCGAAGCTTCTTTTTTTTTTTTTTTAATAAAATGATTTATAAATGGCCATGAACAACTGTGAAACCTGCTTGATTAAAATGCACTGATACACAGATCTAAGCCTGTTTAATAGTGATATACATGACATACAGCTATGCTACACACTAATAAAATCCTGGGTTGTTTTGAACCACAACTGGATAAATATTGGACTAACTACATGCTGGGTTAATTCAACCCAGTAAAATGGATTGATTTTATGAGTATAAAGAGCATTGGGTAAAAACAAGATGTTGGGTAATAACAATAAAATATTGCATAAAAACAACAGCATTTGAGGTAAAAACATGGGTTAAATTAACCCAGTAGTAACATTTCCCCAGTTCTGTGTAAAAACAATGCAGCACGAGCATATAAAGCACATAGGTTCCTCCTAATTTTAAATCAATGTTTGTAAACCCAGGACACCTCACACTCTGAAATCAAAATCACAACGATCCAGTTCACCCATTCACAGCCTCGACTGAAACCAGTTAGCCGCACTAATGGCCGAGCGACACGCCAATCAAACCAACACTATAAAATGGCGTTATTGTCTGCAGCTCTCTCTCCCTCGAGGCTAACGCCATCCATCCACAGAGGTGCAGCGAAGCTAAACATACATCACCAAGTGTAAAACTGCTGAGATAACCAGCTCAGCATCGCTGACCTGAGTACCGCACAGTGTCACCACTGAAGTCCCATCACTGAAAGACACACAGACGCAGGGACAACATGAAAGGACAGAGAGAGCGGGAAGCAGAGACGCTGTGCACACACACAGACACACAATGCACACACACACACACACACACACACACACAGCTAAAATTACATTGAAGAGGGCATGAACTAGGCCAGCGCTCTGCATTATGCTGGAAAGTGGTAGTTAGCTCACTGAACAGAGGCTTGCAGAGACCCGAGGCCACCACTGAATATAGTTACAGGCTGTACACTCTGCTCTACGCCATCCATATCAGCCGGGATGATTATGGGTCTGCTCATGCCCAGCTAATAATCAAGATGGCAAAAAGAAAAAAAAAAAAAAAAACAGGATATAAGTGAGAAAGTATGAGCTGTTGTCTTTCCCTGTGAGGACTGACTTTGTGTTCGGCCATAAAATAATTAACAGACTGTATAATAGCATGTTCTGTTAAACTGCAGGAAAAATAAGTTCAACACTGCTAATCTTTTTCACGCAGAGACTTTGGCAGGATTGTGGTGCAGTGACGGGCCCAAACCGACTCACCAGACAACTAGTAGCAACTTCACACAGCAAAAAGCTGGCAAGGACGGCGTTCAGCCAGACCAGCAGCGAGACCAAAACTGACAGGCATGACTCGCACCTAATGAGCATTACATACTGGAGCTGTCTATTAAAAACTCCTTGTGAGTACACTACATGAAGCAGGATTAAGCTTCATGGGAATACTCTGCATTCAAACGGTCACCTCACAGAGGCAGGTCAGAGGTCATTCTGCCTGTTAAATAAATGTAAACTATGTAACATCTTAACCATGATGACATTCACTAATCTGTGCTCAACACAAACAGCAGCTGAAGGCTTTTTTTGGACGTTTTTAGGGGTTAACTATAAACTTAACCTCGTGGCCAACTAAATCTGACCTGCCTACTAGATAAGAAGTTAAGTCCACCTGAAATGGAAAATGTCTTTTTAATACTTGTAGATCATATCGTTGGTTGTCCTGTTCACTTACTTAATGATGTTAATCAAAATATTTTTTAAAAATTCAGTTTGTTCAATCACATTTACATCCTGGTAAAAAAAATATGTGTGTATCATTTGACTTTTGTCATGTTGCCAGAGAAATTTCAGCCAACAGTATCACTAGTCGCCAACATCACATCGCTTACATCCACAACACTGTATTCCTCCATGATTGCTACCATACGTCCATAGGCCGTATGGATGGTGAAACTAACATGATGTCACCCACTGATTTGTGGACTCAGAGCGTACTGCCACCAGTATGACTGGGTGTGAATGAATAATGGTCTCTGTATGCACTTTGAGTCACCTAGAAAAAAGTGCTATGTACATCCAAAACCTTATTATTATCTTTATAATATCAAGGAGGAGTGAGAAGGCGGGTCTAACCCTTGACGCAAACCAATGTGTATGAGACTCAGGTTAAGGTCTAGTTTCACTGGAGAACAGACCTGTCAATCAAACTAACCACATCACTTAATATTCCTCATTTTGAAGCCAAATATCTAAAATCTTAAATTAGTTGTTTTTTTTTTGTTTTTTTTAATGGACCCCCACATCACTGATAAGAAGAATTAAGTTTAGATAATGACATCAGAGTCACTTGAATATCTACTAAAATGTACTGCTACACCCCTGAATCGTTGTCTTATTGAAACCTAACATCTACTTAATTATTCTGATTTTGTTTTTCAGATGGATCACCAGATCACTGAGTTGATGTTAACTAATGACACCAAAATGACTTGAGGGAAAAATGTATTGACTGAGTGTTCCTGGATTTAAAATGATGATTTTCATTTCAAAATGACATTTTGTTTGCACTTCTGCATTGGCCTCGTTCTTGAGACTCAGTTGCTTCGTCCATTTCTCTGTACAGTCTGTGGATACGACCGTCTCTGGAACGGTCCAATCAAACTGCTCCTACATATCCTGTTCTTGTCAGAAATACGCCACAATACAGAGGTTATGTTGTTTCAGGGGGACTTTAAGGGATTACCAAAGTTCTAATTCCTCCTGAGGGCATCATGATTTTGTGTATCAGATTTCATGGAGGTCCATCCACTGTTTGCCATCACATTTCACTCAAAGACACAAATGTGAACCTCACGGTGGCGTTAGAGGCGATGGGATTAAACATCCAGAGGTTGTCAGTGTCTGTAAAACACTTTATGGAAATCCACCCTTTAAAGATATTTCAGGCTGAACCGATGGACTGACACTACAATCCCTCGAGCCATGCCACTAGCACGCAGAAAAAATTATCCTTGGCACAGATGAGTCCGGGGTTAAATCTAGACCACATTTTGCCTGCTGTCTCTTAAAAACCAGCATCTATTTCTCACGAGCAATCACACTGTGCAGCGAGGTTCCCGCTGATAACAACAGTTGACAAGACTGTTTTTGTTCTGGTTCACAATCACATTCACCCACATGGTTATAGCAGTCAGATTAATGCAATGACAGCTACAAAACAGTGAAAGACTCCAACACAAGCAAGCCAAAACTGCAACTCCAATTAGCACATTAATAAACGGATGCCCTGCTAAACTGTCAGCTCTCTTCAGGAAGCTAAATTTGGCTTTATTTTTTTTAACAGTTCAACATCACAATCGCCTTTTTCCTTTTTCCAGAAGGTCTAAGCAATGTGCTGTTCAAACACAGTGCACCCATACAAACAAAGTGCCAATGCACACTGGAGGCTGTTCAGTACGGCTGCAACCAACAGGCCCCACACATTAGGCCTTTGTGCTTTGAGAAACATCAGCCTCTTTTTTTTTTTTTTTAACCCTGCCTGCAGCACAGCCGAGCGCTGCAATGTGCTGACACCATCATCAGCTATTCTAAACCTTTTACCACAGCTATATTCCCACATCCTGATAAAGAGCCGAGGGGGGGGGAGAGAAAGCCTAATTTTCATTTATCTTCATTTGCAGAAGATGTGTCTAATTTGCAGTGTCTGGTAGGTGATTGGTTCCTTTTTATTTTTTTTAAGGAATAGTGTAGATGTGCTTGGCACTGATGGACTTAAGCGACAGTCACCCTGCCGCTGATGATCCATGAACGAACGGCTTATGATCCCCTGAGTAGCATACAGATTGTGTAGTAGCAGCAGCAGCAGCGGCGGTGCAATAACACATTATTGATCCAAACTTGGGTAAATTCATTTATCACTGTGTAACTCAAACAGGCTGAGAAATAATCATAAAAAAAAGAAGCGTACACTTGGAGGCATCATTCCTGCAGACGGTTGTCAACTTGCCAGAGCTGATTGTTGACCCTGACAATTTCTGGGTACACTGTTATTAAATCAAATTATGGAATCACAATATTGTTCTATTGTCATCAAATGTATGCTCTATACTGGTCTGGTCCACATGTCACTGAGAACAATACATGGAAATCATAAGGCAGAGCAGATTGAATACACCATTAACAGAAGGTAAACATGAACAACAGTAAATACAGCGAGAGAGGCAGCAAGTTCTCCAAGAAAACTCATTATTTGGCCGGGATGCCTTCCAGTAAAAAAATAGACAGGAGAAGTTATCATCAAACACTGGAAGTCAAAGAGCCTCCAAACTGCATTCAGGGGAGACAGTGCTGCAATCGATGTGGCCACGACTGGTCATCCACAAGTGCTGCTTGAAAGTTCAGGGGAAAAAAGGACCGATGGAGCCAATACTTTGAAAGGTAGAGGTGGACTCCACTGTCAGAAAATACCAGGCCAACATCACTGAAACACTCACAAGGCAGAAATGGGAGGATAAAAAAAAAAGTGGCGATGCTTGGACAAAGAGCTCCAATGAAATGAGATCTCCTGGTCGGCGGTGGTTGACGCCCTGCGCTCCCTTGGGCACTGAGATGATCAAGTCATTTAAGTCCAAACATAATGTCATTATGTGACTGGAGAAACAGGTCACTTTCAGAAACACTAACTTCTGCAGCCTGAATTAAGACCTCGTGCAGCGGTGACACCTCTGTGAGCACTGATGAGTCATTTGAATATTTCCATCTAAAAAAAAAATGACCATCAATCAGATGACCCACAGACCACAAGGGGAGGATGTCTTTTTAATTACTGCCAGCCACTGAAGTGCGCTGACACTGAACTGCATCGGAGCACATCTATAGGCCCCGGGCTGCCAACTGGTATGCACAGTATGCAGCTGCCTTGCTGCATGCAGTCCTCATTACATGATTAGACTCTGCATGGCAGGTATGCGAGGGGTCAGCGGTGTGATTGCTCGCTCCGGCTTTGCATTTCATCACATGAAATGGTACTGAGGCAGTCCAGGACAAGAAAAAATACATATTTAAACCCAGACAGCCATGCAGGACCTTCACATCCCCTGACAGGTCAGTGTGAGATGCAGTGCCCTCATTAGTGCAGTGGAGGGTACCTGTGTGGCCTATCAATGATCTCTGACAGCCCTGAGAGGAGTCAGCCAACTGGTGGGAGCCTGTCTCCCCCCTCACACGCAGCAGCACGCAGCCCGGGCTACAGGTTATCTGCTGCAGTGCATCCTCCCGGTGCTTTGCGGTCTCCAAATATCCCCTCTGCGCAGGGTTGTGACCAAAATGTGGCCTCGACTTACGCACACCAGAGCTGACACACAGCGTTATCTCAACACAGGGACCGTGGACACTTCAGGATGCTCCAAATGAACCATTATCCCTCCACCTCCTCCCCATCAAAAAAAAAAAAACTTGCGCCGTATCTTTAAAAAGAAAGACCCGACAACTTAACGGCAAAAACTTTGTTGAAGACGGGCCTACCCGAGACATCCTGCCCCCCCGTGTGCTGGCATGAAGGGGTGGGTTATGTGTATGTGCAGGGTATAGATTGGTGATGGGCTAATGTGGCCTGGTGTCGCCCCTACTCCTTTATGCGCCTCTTTCCCCATTCTCTCCATCCCCCTCTCGACGCCATCTGTTTGTGGCATGAGAGAATGTGGAAGTAAAAAAAGAAAAGACGACATTTTGACTGTAGTTGCTGACCTACATCGCGCATTTGTTTTCGGTACACCGTATAAAAAAAACTGGGGGGGGAGAGAAAATAAAGCCGCACCGAAAGACCAGTCGTCCAAAGCGCACAGGCGGTAAAATCTGCGCACATTACGCGCATACATTTTCTATCCAGCTCAGGAGGAATTTAATAAGTTACGGCTGAAACCCTGCTCCTCCGCCTCGCCGGGCCGGACAAGTCAACGCTCCGGCTCCACGTATAAATATACATCCCCTCGTATTACCTCCAATGGAAGAGAAACGTAAAAGCGCAACTCACCTGATTCCAAAATCGGTTTATGGTGGCGACGTGGCTGTGGTTAATTTTAATGTGGGAAAAACAGTTACAACGGTGGGTCCCCGTTGTGTGTAGCAGGAAGGAGGGAAGGGAAGGGAAGAGGGGCTGACGTGAATGAATAAACAACTGAGCTCCTCCTCAACGCCACAAGTAAAAGCGGAATGTGGCTGACTTTTAGTGGAATTAACCAGCGCGCATTAAAACACCAGCTTTATGTTGGCCTCTCTCAGACAATACTGCTTGTTTGTCACTGGCTTTCACAACATTAAATGGCGGCTATTTTAAGCATGAGATGTTAAGTTGGTAGTTTAAAAAATAATAAAAACTAAATTTTTTGGCAACGTATATTAGGATTGTATTATTCTGTGATTTTTAAAAATGTAATATTAATTAACAAAACCCCATTAGTGTTTTTTTTACTGTAAAAATACATAATTTGTATGACATTAACAAAATCCACCAGGTGGCACTATGTCTGCACCCTCACAGCAGGAGTCAATATGTCATGATGGGCAAACTCTTCAAAGACCATAAAGTCACACAAAGATACCATGTTGCTTTTTTTTTTTACCAATAAAAGTGAGATAAACTACATATACCTTCCAAATATATCAATATAAAGATGTTTATGTTTCAAAACTTGATGCAAAAGTCAAAAGTCTACTCCCAGTGTACTCAGGATTCTACCTCCCCACATCACACTTGTGTTATGTTGCATACTGGAACATGATTGGCTGGCTGAGTTGTGATGTCACAACATCCTGCTCCGACAAGGTGATGACAGACACTCCTTTAAAAAGATGAGTTTGAAGCAGCCTTCTGGTGTCAGACTCTGCACATTCATCATAGTGAGGGTCAGGCATTCAGGAGAGGTAACAACACAGCAAAGCGTAGTTTCAGCTGGAGCCATAAAATATGAGGCTGTGGTGCCTCTGCTGCAGGTGACTGTCTGAAGAAATGTCCCCTGAATAATTAATCACAGTACTAAATCTATTCATAGCAAAATCTACATATTTTTACAAGTTAATATGAGAGGTTTGCACTCTGAATACCACATCGCTACACACACATTAAGAAATATGAAGAACAATGTCAATAAATAAGAAAAGGTGAACTATAGGAATGTTTCAGATCAATCTAATCAAGATGTATTTAAATCCGATTGGTCAGCTGGGACAAGCTGCAGCTACCCTCTGCCTTCAACTGGATGAAGCGGTGTAGATAAAAGATGTGTGGATAGATTTATATAATTTCTGCTGACATTGTTTGATTAATATGGACTAGATTCAGAAAAGGACACTCAGGACAAACATACAAATCTAACACTAGAGGGCACAAGAGCTCCACTGAACATGCAGCTGAAAATTAAAACATGTCTTTCTGTGTCCAAGTGATTCACATCTCATATGATTAAGATTCCTTGATTAATTCACTGCTGTTGGCGTGTGAATTACGACATCAGCGTTCCTCCTATAAACCGTCCTGTGCTGTGCCGGTCACGCAGCATTAGAGCATGCAACATGTCGACTCTGTTGAACACATGTCCAGTGGCACAGATCTCCTTCTTCTTACAGGCATTCATTTTGACATCATCAAACAAAATTGATGAAGTGCATGTGTTGCCAAATATCATAAAATGATTGGGTGCAGTGTGCAGATGAGCTCTTGGCGTTCGTCTGTTCGTGCTGTTGCTATCTGTCTATGCAGGAGGCCGTGCTGCCAAACCCATCCCCTGCAGCCTGTGATTATCCAGCGTTATTGACAGAATATGCTCTTTTACATAAAGATGCTCCTGTGCCCTTCGGTATTCGGAGGCCCGTCAATACAAGCGCGCTGTGAATTTAAATGTTTGCGGGTCAGTGATCTTAAAACTCAGGTTAAAACTGTGTCAGCAGAGTGAGATGAGTTTTTATCGATTGTGATGTGAAAGATTCAAGGGTAAGAACACAGCACGCTTTATCAGAAGAAGAAATCTGCTTGTTTTCCCACAGGTGGAGAACAGTACTGGAACAAACAACAGACAATGTGGGGGTGTTTGGAAAGCTTACTGGGCTATAACTCATACTTGTTAGACACTGGCCATCTGAGGCTCTCTCACAGCCTTCTCCGTAGCATATGCCTTTCTGTCATCTGTTAGCTAAGAGTGCTATTCAGACAGTGGACAGTATGTAAAGTAGTATAATACCTTTTTTTTTCTATAGGAACTTATTATTCAAGTGTGGTGCTGTTGGATTATCCTGATAAGCTACAGTGATGATTTGACTGCTTGCTTTTTGCAGTGCAGAAATCTTTGCAGCAGAAAACAGCTTTAAAATGCTGTACCTGTGGGTGGTTATTTAACAGCAAGGCCTATCTCCTCCTCGCCTACCTCCTCTCTGCCCTGCCTGTCTAGACTGTGATTACCATCTGCTTCATCACTCTGGACGGTCCACTGTTTACTGTGCTCCCTCTCTCTCTCGCACACAAACAGCCACAAATACAATAAAATAAAATACAAGAGCAGATTTCTGTCTGCCTGATCTGCCAATAAATCCAGTCTTCAAAGAACACTCATCCCTGATACATAGAGGCTGACGTCCGTCCTGTACAGTATTTCCAGGCCAGAATAGTGAGATGAGTTCATGACGGTGTTTGTGTCTCGGGGTGAGTAACAAGTTGCACAACGGTTCATCGGAAACAGACGTCCATCAGAGAGGGAATTTGCCATGTGCTGCTTGTTATGGCCACAGCTAGCAGAGACTTGTTTTGTATTTAAGTATGATTTTCTTCTGAAACTGCACACAGAGCCAGTGGTGATGTCATCTTCAAGTCAGTTGTGTTATGAGAGGGTTGGTGAAGGAAGAAGCAGGAATCCTGGAAGTTCAGCTAAGATTGTGTTCGTCTTCTTGTCATCACTATGGCTGCCAAACATTTCCATGTTAGCATTATGTGGGTACAGTGATGTTAGCGTTACAGCCTTGTTATATAATAAGAATTCACTCTTCAACTGAGAAGAAATACAACTATTTGTGTTGTTTTCTCAGTTGTTGGGCTAAATTGTATCACCTCATGATGATGCTCATCACACATTTAATCTCACAACTACCAGGCGCTCATAAAAATGAAAGAGCCCAGCATGCTTAATTTGTTTCACCAGTGGATTTTTCACTTTGGGCTGCCATGTGTTTGCTATTCATTCCAGGCAGTGTAGTACTCCGTGTTTTCCCATTCACTTGACAGTGTGTTTTTATTAGGGTGTAACAGTATTACCTCATTCGTCCTCTGACAGCTCGCTCCAAGCTTTCAATGCTTTCCAGAGATGTACAGGCAGGGCGTGTTGGGGCAACTGAAGTTCACATGTTCAAATTCAAACCAAATCCCCGAGAATGCACGAGCTGTTGTGTAAGACCCCCTTTCAAAGAAATATCCCGTGTTGTCATGAAGCATTTAAAACACAGAACATTCCCGGCTGCACAGCTGTGTGTGCATGTAGGTCTTTGAAATTCAACAGCAAAGGTCAGATGCATATCAAAAATCCATCTTTTTTCACTACAACACAATGTGTGGATGAGGGAGATGTTGCACACACATTCCACAGGATCGTAGCTATGACAGCCCTGTGAAGGCCACAGTGGGGTTGGAGGGTCTGAATACTCCTCCAAGTTTAATATAGCCGAGATCCCTCTCACCCACCTGATGAGAGACCAGTAATTAACACTGGGGCATCCTCCTTCTGCTTGACATCCTGTCCCACAGCCCACTGGCTCGAGTTTTGATTTCAGAATATATGGCTCCAGTCAGTGTAAAACATCTAATAGCCCTTTTTCCACCAAACAAAAACAGGTGCTAGTTCTGTGCTGGTACTAGTCCTGGTGGTTGGTTGGTTCAGATCCCGTTTCTCCTATGAACCATTTGCAAGTTGGGGCCGCGTCACTGTAAAAGGTCAGTACATCACTGCATAGGTAGCCGGTTCACAACAACTAGCAAGCTAGCCGCTGTTAACAAACTACTGTTACCCTGTTACTATCAGTCCATGAAAAAAATATTTTTTTCAGCAGATATTCTAGTTACAACATGATTGAGTTAACGATGTCCTTCCTTGTTGTATATGTGGTGAAGCGCACCCTCACTGTAATAATGCTTAAATGGAGAAGCTGATCGTGTGCATACAAGTGCTCATCTGGTTTTACAAGTCTACACTGAGATCCAGAGACAAAACCATATTTTCATTACTCTACTCTTCTACTATCGCTAGTTGTGTTTCTACCGTTGGTCCTCCAGCTCCTGGTGTAGTCGCTGCTTAGTTGGGGCTGAGCTCTGGCCCAGCAAGGAGGTGGGGCCGGACTTAGCACCAGTTTTAGCAGCTGGGGCCGGTTCTCACAGCGGTGGAAACACAACAAACTGGGGCTAAATCGGGAACTGGCCCCGAACTAGCACTGAAACCAGCTCAGTGGAAAAGGGGTATGTGAGACGGCCCACAGGCACATGACAAAGGGAAGAGATGGCTTTATTGGGACAGTTGGGTAATAATCTCATAAAAGAAGAAATATGAGAGTCGACTGTAACGGAGCTTTTTTGTCACAGTCACCTCATTAGTGTTTGTGCAGCTCGAAGAAAGAAAAACAAAAGGAAACCTTTGGAAACACAGTGTGAGAAGTTGTTTTACATCACAGGCTCCTATCAGTGCAGACTCCTGCTATGGCTGCACCAACTTCATCCAGACACTCAGTTTTTCACCACTGTATTTGATTACTCAAGTGCATCAAGTGCTTGATTGTGATTCTTCAGCCAGCCTTAAAATGTGGTTACATCACTCACAAGGTAAGATAAATCAAATTATCCACGTGTATTGCAAAATACAGCAAGTCTGAGCTTCTGGGTGCACTGAAAAGGGGGGAAAAGCTTAAAGGATTAAAGTATATTGTCTGGTTTTCAACAAGCAGTAATCAATATGGCGCACTCTCCCTTATTTCAACTTGTCTAAAGTTTTGAAAGGCATTTCCAGAAATACACAAGAAATGCACACAAGCAGCATAATGTCAGACAGCGCGTGACAGATGAGACTGGGAGTGATGTGTTTCTGGACAACACTGCTTTAGCACACACAGAAAACAGAGTTATGTAATACAGAGCAGCTGATATTTCTATAGCGAAGCTCCATCTGAACAGCAGCAGGCCTTTGGTTCGTGTCTTACAGGTGTATCTGCTCCTGAACATTATGAGTCTCGCACCGTGCGTCACCCTTTGAGCACGTAGAGCACAGCTGATGTATACAGGCCACTTTCTAATTGCAGGAGCACTTTGTTCGGGGAACACGGACACTGAACAAGCAGCAGTCCAATCACTAATTGGTCTCACTCGCCTCCAGACTGTTTCTGCTCTCTGATTGTTAAAACTTCCCAGTGTGGTAGCCTCTCTCTTGCAGGTTATCTCAGTTTAAAAAGCAGTAATTACTTCATAAATACAGCAAATTAACAAGTTTACTCAAAATGATATAATTATTAGCAGTGAGATGTCTGCTCTGGTTGATTTAACGACTTGTGGTCACTGTGGTTTGATTCTGTGGCTTCTTTACAATTAAATTCATCATTTGTTTTGTCAGTAAAATGCTTTTAATGTGAAGCAGAGCAGTAATACATTAGCATACAAGGCAATGAGAGTGAGTGGATTACATGCTGCATCAATTCTTGTAAATCCCTCCGTCCATCCAGTGAGTCCATCACTTACAAAAAAATATCAAAACAATATTCATGATACTTTTTTCTTTTTACATAAATGTGTATATAGGTATATCATCATTGCATAATGTTGAAAATGGCACTTTTAATTATCATAGAAGCAAGGCCAGCAAATTCTTCTTTTGACATTTTTTTCCTTTTTTGCTGTGAGTTTAATTTATTTATTGACTCGCTCACTTCAAGCACATTAGCTCACAGTGCTTAAAGCTGGATAATGAAGGTGCAAAATAAGAGTTTAAATGATTTTATTTCTAAAAGCTCCAAATCTTTATTATTATTCCACAAATTATTCTTCTGACTTCTTCCATACCTCAAAATGTTCAGCTCTTGTAGGACATTACTGCTTGTATTCAACTTTTTTCGACTACTTTTACTTTTTCAGCTATTCTACTTTTTCTCCTTTTTTTGTCCCATTAAAATGAATGGACAGAATCTTCAACTGTCCTTCAACTTTCAGCTTTAACTACTTCCACATACTTTCAGCTACAGAAACCATTCAACTATCAAAATTTTCAGCTCTTTGAGGACATTTCAACTTGTATTAAACGTTTTTTCTACTACTTTTACGTTTTCAACTATTCACCTTTTTCAACTACTTTTTACAATGGAAGTGAATGGAGAGGATGTTCAAATTACCCTTCCTTTCAGCCTTAACTACTTCCACATACTTTCAGCTACAGACACCATTCAAGTTTTAAAAAAGTCATAAGACTTTGAACTAATACCATTGTACTCAGATTTTGGATATTTTTTATACTTTTTGAGTTTTCCTACTAATAAATTTGTGCTTTTTTCAGCACTTTTCTGACTTTACAATGGGTGTGTATTGCGTTCTCTAGAGTGGTGACATCACACGTTACAGTGGGAGAGCTGAAAATCCAGCCTCAAACTTTTGACTTTAACCTGTGATAAAACCCACAATTTTCAACCTACAGGCAAAATGGACCCACTCGTGTGTAGTTACACTTGTCCTCTCTTACACGGTGGGGGTCTCATTGTCATAGGACATACAGGGACAGCTGGAGCGGACCAACTGTCAAGACAAGTCCTCCTCCAGCTCCCATTCGCTTCCATTATAACATCTGCTGCCCAAAACAGAGGTGCACTTTTTTTACACGGCCACCATGTCCTCATATTTGACAC
>OOFC01011089.1:7185-55398 GCA_900323345.1 Pseudochromis fuscus
GGCCAGGAACACAATCAGCAACAGCAGGCCTTTCTGCACAAAACACACAACCACTAAAATGCGCTTCCAGAAGAAATTCCAAAAGTACTTTCCTCCTTTAATTCAGGTTGTTATGTCTATCATCAGTACACAAACAGGGGAAAATGAATGCACGCACCAAGTGTGACCCCAGCTGAAAAATGAATAAATCTTTATTTGAAAGTCACTGTAGCCTGGTGGCGTGCCCACTACTTTAAGTGCTACCTAAATTTAATTTCAAGGTAGAGAAGAATTAGTCTTAACTTGCCCCGGGCTGCTTTTTCTCGACTCGAGTGGACCATCTAAAGCTGTGGTTGGAAAATAAACCAAAGTGTGTTTTCACTACAGTTTGTGCCCAGCCAAATGAAAAGCACACCGCTGCAAATTTACACTTCAACAACGCAGAGCAAAATAATGTTAAAGTACATACACTATCCTCTACCTCAGGTTTTTTTTCTTCCCTCTGTTGTAAAGAGTGTGTGGATGAGTGTGTGATGTCAGAATGAGGAACATGTCAAGCTTGTCATCACAGAGACAGCTGCCAGAAATCACCACCTCCCCCCCAGGAACACCATCGTCCTCTCGGTCTGACTTAATGGCCGACTACATCAACACACACACACATGCACACACATGCACACCCGCAGAGGACTCGACCCGATATTCGCAGGATAGCAAAAGGACAAAAGGCAGGACAGACATTAAGTCCGGCCCTGATGGATAAAGAGCGTGTGTGTTACTGCGTCCAGACTTTTAACAGAGTTACCGAAACCCCCGTCGTCCTGGAAATTCGTGCAGGCAAAGTAGAAAGCCAGACCGTCAATTACGATTACAGTCATTTCGGGCAATTACCGGCAAAGGCTCAGGTTTCCAAATAAAACACGTAAAGACTCCTCTGGCCCATCTCCTCTGCTTCGCCCGTGATGGTCCTGTGAAGTTGTGTGTGCAGGTGAAACACGATGAACATTATGAGATGAACGTCAGGTCACTGATCTCCAGGTCTGATGAAGTCACAGATACTTGTGGCCTGGTATCTGCACGAACCAGGACTGTACCAACGTTTGCACAGAATACTGGTCAAATTATATTTAGTACCAAAATACTGCAGTTAAAGTTACAGAGATAAAAGCTCATCACACCAAAACATTTCATCTCCATCTGTTAGAGCATTGAAGACTTTACTATTGTTCAAAATACAATGATTTCTAATTTAAAAGTACATTTTACCCCTGAATAACCTCCACTAGAGGAGTTCTCTCATTCCCTGTCATTAGTTATACTGCTACTTCATCTATTTCAACACTGAAAAATATTAGGTTTCTAATAAATATTAGACTTCTTCACAGTAATATTGTGATGTAGTTCAGTCTTGTCTTGTCCTGGCATCTAGAATATTAGAGAATCTCAGAAAAACAGAATTACATAAAACACCATCAGTTAGAGTTATTAAGAGAAGGCTGAATTAATCTTGAAATAAAAAAAAAAAAACCCAGAGTTTTAAAAATGTTGTTCAATGTTGTTTTATTTGCACAGTCTTTGAGACTTCATTATTGTTGCAATTTAGTTTAAAGAAGTAACTCTTTCTACATGGATAACCATGAATATAAGAACATCAAACCATGATGGAGGAGGGAGAGTGGACTGTCAGGTTCATGTGACTGTCTACACGGAGGCGGGTGGGGTTTACCCATAGACTGTATGTAGAAATGGACGAAGCAAGTGGGTCTCACACGAGGCCAATGTGGAAGTGCAAATAATGTGCAATACCATGGATGGCCACTGGAGGCTGCTCCAATTTACTTCAATTCAAAAATGGTCATTTCAATCCTGAAATACTCGGTCAATACATTTTTCCAAAGTCATTCTGATGTCATTAGTTACAGTCAGCTCCTCTTCTCAGTGATGTGAGGTCCATCTGAAAATCATTTATCATTAAGGAGACTCCTCCCTCCATATCCAAATATGGTCACTTCTGGCTCTTAGTAACCAACATGGTGACGTTCAAATGCCGAACTACTGGCTTCAAAACACGAGTCCACAAACCAACAGGTGACATTTACCTTTGTCCATTTCTATACAGTTTATGGGTTTACCACACTTGGTTTTCCTTTGAGGGAGAACTAAAATTTGGCTCAAAGCAAATGAAAAGGTGAGGACAGTACAGTTTGGTGAGGGCACCACACCATTAATTCAAATACAGATTTATGATTCCAGTTCCCAACTTGATCCTAAAATCCTCCAGCACCATAATTAATAATGATTATGTAATTTCTCTGCTGCATGTTAATACCATGATTTTTTTTTTAAAGTAATTTGTTATTATGAAACAACAGCTACACAACAAATATTTCCCTTTGAAAAAAACCCACAGCCTGTTAGCTAAAAAAGGCTAAACCTGCTTTTTTTGACAGTTGTGCAGCAGCTGTATGCGACAACCCACAGCAGCACAAAGTGTGAGTAATCATTTCATGGTGACTAATCTTTAGTTACTGACTTTCATTCAGAATGAATTACCATAGTATACTATATGCATTTTTACAACCTCTTGTATACAATATAATTCCTCTGAAAAGGTTGAATCGTTGTTGTAAACTAGAAATTGCAGACACATTCAGTTAGAAATGGCTGACATGACACCCACTCCAGAGGGAGACTGACAGGTAGTGGCAGTAATAACTCCAACAGTGAAAGCCATCAGTCTGCAGCTCTGTCACTCCTCACACATTCACACACTGACACTCAGAACAACAGCATTGATCTTCACTAATCAGCCTCAAACACAACAGAGTGAGCTGTCTCACAGTCCTGCAGTTGTGGTGCAGATATAAAGTACTGATTTCAACAACAAAAATCATGACTGTGGCCACATTGAAACTCTACACTCCTGAAGGATCCAGGATTTCCTTCTTGTGTTAATGATGATTTTTAACCATTACCGTCCATTTTAAAGTTGCACTGAAACAGCAGTTTGCTAGTATCTGACTTTCGTGCTGTGACATATTTCTGGCAAAACCAGGATATGTAGGCGGGGCAAAATTTTTGGAGCAATTTGATTGGACCATTGAAACACAACCAAACACCCTTATAGTTATAGCTATAACGTTAGTACTGCTGTAGCATCTCTCCAAAAAGAAGAGACTGCACCTGCTGCACTTCTTCATCAGAATCCAATTCAACACTTCACAGTTTGTTACACAACTAACTAACAACACCGGTTCAACTAACTACTGATCACTACTACAGCTGAAAGCCACTGACAGCAGACTGATTGACAGGTGGATGGTATGATACGATTGGTTGAAACAATTCTGAACAAGATGAAAGACATTTTATTTTATTTTATTTATTTTAACCATGAAATAAATGTGATTGAACTGTATAAAAATAAAAACTACATTTTAAAAACATTTTTTTGCTACCATCAAGGATTTAAAAAGACATCTTTCATGTCTGGACATATTTATGATGTGGAAATGATTTCACCAGTAGATTTTCTTATACACTCTCAGCCACTTCTTTTTATTTCCCACCTCTGCATAGCTACACACTTTCCAAAACAATCTAAGAAATATTAGGAAATGAGGATTTAATACAAGTGAATGTACAGAAATGGTGTCAAGCTAATGTTGACCTATAGTGTAAAATTTCACGTGTTGTGAATCCAGTATCTAATTGTGTTACATGTGTTACACTTCAAAATTCAAGCATACATCCACACAGACAAACATTACCTCCTCCTTATGTGGTGGTCCTGCCAGTAGCTACAGACGTTACAGCTTGAGCAGTCCTGCCATCTGCAGACCCACAACACCCGTCACCACACTCGCTCTCACAAGATGAAGTGCCGTGCTCAGGCTTTTAACATGATGGTGAAAATATTTTCATTAATATAACTATTCTTTAGTAGCAGGTCTCCTATTTCATCACCAGATTTGCAGAATGTTTAAGTGTGTGTGTAGATTTTATTAAAATGCTCATTATTGGAGTATTTGGAGAGCAAACACATGGGCAGACAAATGGAGGGCACATGTAAGATCATACCATCCCTCGCTCTGTTTCTCTCTTTTCTTTCTCTCCATCTCAGCCCAAATAAACAACAAGTCTCTGTATAAATTAGAGTCTAATAAATGAAACCAAATAGTGAGAAAATAAACTTGAAAAACAATAAAATGTTGGAAAACTGGCTTTAAGCTGTGGCTGTGGGGAGTGCTGCAGAGGCTGGTGTTGGGATTGGGTTACAGTGGATTTCATTGTGCGACGTTTTGGTTTTTATTTGAAGATTTCTGCCTTTTTTTTTTTTAATCCAACTCCAACTCTCGATCTTTCAACACTCAGAAAACTTTGCCCCATTCTTGAGAGTGCTGTAATGTGACATTTTGCTGGCTGCTATTGTTTTGGGATCTGATTCACAAACACACGTTAATGCTCAGTCTAACGAGGCGGCGGAGAAGTGATGGATAATTAGCTTTTAATTGTGCAAACGATTCTCAGGCCTGATAATGGGGAGCCTGCTCCACGGGGACATTCAAGCAATAAGTCAGACCTCTGCTCGGATTAACCTGAACACTTTGTAACCCCCCACCACACACACACACACACACACACACACTCTGACAGAGCTATGCAGCTGCTCTCCAGGTCTTTCCTCTGCGCCAGACAGCTGCTGTTTAGTCATTTCTCCTCCTGTTCAGCTGTGATGGAGTTTGGTTGCGAGCTCAGTCGGGGACAGATAACTGTTACGCCTCCGCTCGGCTTGGCTCGGCTCATCTCAGTTTATTTCAGCTCCCACTCAGGGATATTCAGACGGACAAAGCCGGCCCACTCCTCTGTCTGCTGCACACTGTTTATCTCCCCACTGAACTTCATTAGTTGCAGGGGTAGGTTTCAAGATTTTTTTTTTTTTTAACACTGCGTGGGTGTTTTTACTGCATTTGTACGATGGCCTAACAAAAGTTTTACCTGCCCCTACCTGACCTGATGACTCTGGGTCAAACCAGCTCAGCAGCAGGTACAGAGACACAGTGACACTCAAGTAGGAAAACAATCACATTTCACGATTAGGTTTTTACCAATTCATTTATTTTATTACTTTCCTAATTTCCCTGATGTGGGGTCAATCGTATCGTATCGACACTTCCACAGTTTCTCCATCTTCAGTGCTGTGTGAGATTTTAGCTGCCTTCCCGCATCACTTTTTGCTACAGTAACAGCCGCTTTCTCCACACGAGGAGCTTTTCCCAATCGCTCCTAACGTCTCCACTCCCTCGTCAGAAACCCTCAGACGTGCAGCATCTGGTTTATGCCATTCAGAGGTCAGCGAGCCTCCTGGAGCGAGAGTGGGTGTTTGCTCCTTGTAGCCCCATTTCCTCCCTGCTTCTGCAGTTATGTGATTGCAGTTCTGTGGCTGTGGAGTGTGGTTCAGTTGTGGGGGAGAGGTAGAATGGGGTGATTTTAAAGCTGGAGACGTCAGAATAAAACAAGTAGATTTAAATCTTTCTCAGACAGCACTGGGTGTCCTCTTGCTCTACATGTTTCAGACGTGTATAATGCACAGTTCGTTGCTGTGAGGGTATTTCCAGGGTATCCAGTTATCACATGTCTGTGCTACTGTCCTTGCTAGTTGTGTGTGTAGGTATCTTAGATGTTGTGTATAAGCAGTGACATAACTGCGTTGTTTATACATCAGATACATCTTGCAGCATGATTTTCCCCGAGTCCAACTCATTTACCTGTGGATTGATATTGGTCTTCATGGAAGTACTGGTTTGACCAGTGTTTTGTAATTGGTGTGAAAACGTCTTCATACATATAATGCTGAAAACAATGTTACAACTACTACGTCACCGTCTTGTTCTTTTTACCCCTCTTCATTTTTATGAGCTGTAATTTGTTTTCAAATTAAACTGAAGAATAAATTGTTGATTCAAACATCGCAGTGTATGGGCAGTTAGGTGTGTGATGGAGATGTGTGGGATGTACAGTGGTGGAAAAAAGTTTTTGGACACCTCATGCATTTGTGAAATATTGCATGAAGAATCACACCTAAGTCTTCAAGTACAATCTCTTGCAGCACAGTCACAAATGAAATACTAAACAAAACCCATTAAAATCTTTAAAATGCATTAGTTCTATAGGAATACATAAGAAATTTGCAGTGTTGGGTCATTTTGGTTCCAGTGATCCACTAATGAAGGTCATGGTTTTTAGTAAAAGACACAATTTTAGTTGTCGTTCTTCGTGTCTATATAAAACCAGAACAGTTGAAAGTTCTTCAGAGACAAATGGATAAAACAAGGAACCTAATACACCTGAAGATACAGAGTCTCAGCCAGGAAGGGTACAGCTGCCATCAGGTAGCCAGGAGGTGAAGATGCAGTCCTTCAGCAGTTGGATACAATCTGCACAAATACAGATGAACCAACAGCTGGGAAGACAAACCGAGATCTAGGCGTCCAAGGGTTTCTTCAGCAAGAAATGACCACATCCTGATCCACATGTGCAGGGAAAACAGCTGAATGACATCAGAGGAGCTTCAGCAGCAGTGGTCAAACCAAACTGGTGTCCAGTGTTCCACCTACACTGTATGTGGTCGACTTTTAGATCATGGCTTAAGGTGCTACAACGCTGTCAAGAAGCTCCTGATCAATGAGAGACACAGGATGTTGCAACAAGATAAATCCTCTTGCTACACATCCAGGGCCAGTAGCTGCAGGAGCACAGTGTCCAGGTCTTAGAGTGACCAGCTCAATCCCCGGACATGAACCCTGTTGAAACTCTGCAGTGAATTATCAAAAGGTCTGTTTAAAACCAAAGTATTAGAAGAAGTAAAAGCAGTAATTGAAGAAGAATGGGACATGATTACTTCTCAACAGTGTGAAAGGCTCATGGGGAACATGCAGCCATCATTAGAGCTGTGCTGCTGCTAATGGCAGGACTACTGAATATTCATTTGATGATGTGATGGTTTATTTATTTTTTTGTTCAGTTTTGAACACATTGTGTTATTTGTTGACTTTGATACTGACAACATTGAGAACTGACATATTGAAACTGTCAAGAATTTAGTTTTGGTAGTTTTTCTTGTAAACATAAAAGCATTGTATTTGATTGTGTGTGTCTAATGCAGCGACACCTTTTGAAACACAAAAAATATTTTTTCACAAATATTTCATGATAATATTTGAGATTGTGTAAAATTTTAAGGGTGTCTGAAAACTTTTTTCCACCACTGTTTAATAATGTTAAATATTCTTTTAATCAAGCTGTTTGCAAAGGTTGTCAGGAAGCTGCTTTTTTCAACAGAGTGGTGCACGCTGCACCTTCAAAACATTTTTTTATTTTGCTTTACTAGTGGCTGCCATAGTAGTTGGTGAATATTTTGTTTCCCTTCTAGATTTCATATCGGAGCCTCTGGACTTTATTATTTTCTAACTGCAAAATGTGTCGATCAGTTTATTCACCAACAGTTTTAACAGAGATTCCTCATTGCTGTTATAATGTCCTTAAGTAATGTGGCATATAGATATCAGATTTTAGTGGTCTTAAAAAAAAAAAAATCCAGTATTGCTTGGGCTGTAATATCTGGTTACGACTGGCATTTTTTTTTTTAAAGGCTTTTGTTCATTTTAATGAAGATTACTCTTACTAATATAGATGAAATAGCACTGACCATTACTGTCCTCGTTTAGTCTTCTTGAGTTATTGAAAGAGACACTTATTGGTGTGATTAATTAACTCTTTGTGGTTTGAAATCCCAATACTGCTGCCAAGTCAAACGCTTGCTGACAAGTCCTCCCCCATGTGCCATTACTGTCCCTGCATGGTGCCCCTTAAACCATTCACCGGGGACCTGCCCAAAACCCTGTGCACACAGTCCTGAACAGGGACTTCTAAAGACCCCGATGCCCTTTTATTAACCTTATTAAAGTTAACGGTGTTATTCCAAGCCGTACCTGCATGTTCTATCAAGGTTTACGGCCCCCGCACAGCATTTAAAGGTAAGGGTGGTTCAGCCATGCACAGCTGCGGAGGAGGTGGCCGACACTCGCATGAAAGGCTGCACATGGAAACTTTTCTCGATCAGGACAACGCTTTTACCAGATACACTAATAACTCACTGTCTGTATGTGTGTATGTTTGTGCGAGTGCAATAAATGAGCGATTCCAGTCGTTTTATTTTCTCCAATCTTGAACACCCCCCTGTTGGGGAAGGTGATGGCTGTATAATGATACTGAGTAATGAGATGCAGATATTTCTATAGGGAAGTGCTTTGCGGCTTTGGTGCATTATTGCTTCCACATACGTGACCTGTGGTGTAGGACGAATGCATATGTAGAAACACAAATCTCTGAGCAATATGAGTGATGCGATAAGAATATGGCCATATTGTTTTCTTCTCTGTCAAGGTTAACAGTAAATTTTTCCATCCTGATGTCAAGAATCCCGAGCATCTGGTCCTTAGTCGGTTTCAACTCATGGGAGACATTAGGGAGGGCTGGGGGAGGACTTCGCCTGTGCTGGGGAGGGCGGTGGATCCTCTGGGAGCTTCCAGCCATTTGTCGTGGTCGATGGCCAGTAGCCGGCTCGGTGCCGCAGTGATACAGTACCGAAACACAAGGATTTGTTGCCACTGGAAGAGCTCCCTGTTTCCAGTTACATCAGAACAAAAATTTCCACATCGTTTTTGACTAAAAAAAAATAAAAAACACAGTCAAAGGAAGCAGATGTAAAAGAAAGAAATGGAGTAAGTGCGACTGAGAGAGAGGAATGATGACTTTTATTTGTTTGAATACGAAGAATTCGTTCTCATTTTGTTGAGGTAGGACGACTTCCTCCTTGCCATTGCCTTCCAAAGAACACAGGGCACTAAATCGGTCATTGGCGGGCAGGACATGCTCACTTGCATTAGGAAGAACCTGAAAACAGCTTTACAGACCATGTGCTCTGTTTGACAACCAGACAGTGGGATGTTGAGTAATCGCCTGGAGACAGAAAAGTGTGAGAAGACCGTAAATTTAAAGCCCAAATTTTCACAAGTGCTGCTATTAATGTATTATCAAAATGAACTGTTTCAGGTGTCTTCATCTGATATCCCTGGAAGTTATGCTTGAAATACGGAGGTGGTTACGCCTTTGGATAGAACATGCAGGCTTGTTCCAGAAAGTCTGTTGCTGTTCCTCTGCCACTGAAAGCAGAGGTGGCAGGTCATTTGGATCTGGCCGGCTTGTTGTGGATTCTGTGTTTTGTCTTTCGTGTTGGAGGGAATCTAAGCTTTAGCTGGCTCGGACCGGGCCAAACAGCAGCCTTTCATCTCCGTCTGGGGAAGGAGAAGTTCTGGAGGACCTCTGCCAAACTCAACCTATCCCAGAATGCAGAAAAACTGGCACTCTGCCATATTCTCCATCTTCAACATCTCATATGTCTGTCTTTATCCATCATCATTGGCATCCAAATATCCCTAACCTTTTGTCTTTCCTGCATGTTTAATTTGTCTCACTGTCTTTCCTTACACTACATATCATTTGCAGGTTTTCAGGACATGGGGTAGGAGGGCAGAGTTTAACCACTCAAACTTGGGGAGGACACCAAAGTTCACTTTAAGTTACTTCATACCAGCCCCATTGCAGGTGCTTCCACTCAGGCCTCACTGGTCTGCAGTGTGACCGTTAAAACCGTTGTAGCTGAAAACACCACAGGCTCCTCAGGTGGTGAATGAGTCCCGCAGACTGCATGCATTCAATTACCTTGATTAGACTTGTCCTTTTGTCCCGAGCTCTGTTTTCCACGTGTCGACAGCCCTTTGAAGTGTAAAGGTGTGACGAAGCGTGGACGGGTGAAGCACTTCCTACATGATATGCGATGGCATGTGGAAAATCGTAAATCCTTTCTGAAAAGCTTGACCTGTCCGGGTTCTTAAATGCAACTTTGATAAGGTCCTGCAACCTGGATTTTTTTAAGCTCCCCCACAGAATGAGACATGATCTCAGCACGAGCCACAGATTCTTTGTAGGCCCCTGAACCGACATACATCCAGAGTTCAGCCTGCGGTAGTGAAACAGTCGATATATGATTGGTGTGACGGTTGATTGCACCTGGACCGATGCATGGTACTTGCTGAAGTCATTTTTCCATGCTGAGGAGCCCTAACTAACATCTTGAAAAAGCCACTCAGTTTTTTTCATTCTCCTCCAAATGATGGAGCTATGCAGAGAGCGTGGCACTGAAATATCATCGAAGAGGATATTGGAGGATTTTGTCCACTGACCTTTTTTTAATGTGGAGATGCGGTTTGGTCTTTCGAGCTGGTAATGGGAGGGTTGCGGGCTTGAACGGAGCACAAACTCCTGCTGTTACGTTCCTTATATATTGCTTCTCTCCATGCTCTTCCACGGTCCACCACTGTCGTATCCCAAGTAGAACGCCGCTGGCCTTGTTGTGAGTTATGTTTAAAGATCACAGCGTCTGCTTGGCTAATACTTCTCGTAATACTATATAATTTTATGTCTGGTAGGTGATGCCACAGAGGGCCACTTGCTGCTGCTTCTAGTCAGTGCTCCAAGAACATTAAAAGACACTGCTACTCAGAGGACAGGCGCTACATGGGGGCAGTGGTCTGAGGACATATGCTGTCCTGTCCTGTGTTGGCTGTGAACACGAGGCCCTAAATGCTTCTCCTTTTGTTTGGCACCTTACTCGTGTTAAATCCGTCTTCCCACCCACTGTCTGTCTAGAGTTTCTCCCTTCGGATGAAAACCGGTTTGCATAAGTGCAGGAATCATTATCACTGTAATTGCTATTTCCTCCTGTTGCAGAGAGCCATTGCTCCTCGCTCCTTCACATCTTTGTCTTCAGAGTCATTCTTCTTCTTAATCAGCTGTTATTTATCTCAGATGTTGCATTCCTTCACCAGTTCTTGCTCCAGTTCATGGCTCTCGGCAGCCTCCCTCCTCTCTCGACTGGAGCAACAAGGAGGTAAATCAAGCTCTGAGTGCAGCGGTCGACACAGTCTGCAGCTGCTTCTGTTGCTGCCACCCATATCTCCCACCATTTTTCTCCACAGATGGCTCCTCAGATGTGTTCACGAGTTAATGTTTGATATACTGACCAGCTGAAAAAAGGCTCCCACATGTTGTCACAGGGCTCTTCCCCCAGCAGTCTGCTGAGCCTCACGAACATTGTGCCGTCTGTATGTTCCTAAAAGATATACGAGTGAGGTCAATAACTCATTCAGCACCTGGGAGAAAATGGAGTCAAAACCCGGCGTTCATTTCCTGTACTTGTACAAGTTCATTTTCACCAGACGGTCTTTCTGTACGTGCATCAGTTAAAAGAAGGATGTGGGTTCCCTCGGCTTCCACGCCAACACGCAAACCTATGGGCAGACTGCTAAATTTGTCTCCCAGTAGTCCCTGTGTCCCCAGTGGGGTGTGTGTAAGTAAACAGTGCTGAAGTTACAATGTCACGGCAAGGGTCATATTGTACAAACCTTGTACTGGTAGATTAGCCCCTGTAATTTCCCCGTCCTGCACAGCTCTTGAAACAAACCCCTGAGGTTGTTGACCTTTTGCGACTAGCAATTTGATGCGTATCATGTTTAATGCATTTCATTGTCTGGGATTTTTCTTGTGTTTTACATAAAGAGGATCTGTGAAAAACACTGTTATTTTCTTTGACCGCTGTGGAGGTGTGGGCGTGAGAGGGGAAGTGCTGTTTGGCAGTTAAAGTGGTCACTTCCTCCATGCTGGATGCTTCGGAGGCCCTGATTTCTCTGAAGATGGTTTCGGCCATCCTGCGCAACATCATGCTCGACTTCGGGACCTCTGGGCTGGGCCGGTCCAGAACTCGCCACAACAGAACCTAGTGGTCCACTCCTTCACGCTGCCAGGTCCGCTGCACACAGCCGCCGCACGAGAGGGTCCAGAATAGTCTGGCCAAAACAAATCAAATGAAGCCAGACCAGCTCTACAAGAAACGAGCTGGTCCACCCTTTAGCGGTGAAGAGCTGGCTCAGTCCTGTTTTGTTTCCTATTCTTCTTTCCCCCTCTCTCATTTTGTCTTCCACTGTCCACGCTGGACACGGTTTCCATGTATCTATCAAGTGTCCATACATCTGACCCAGGATTACTTTCTCTCCACTTTTTATAGTGTCCACACACAGTGATTTGACCACTTCTGTGGTTGTTTCTTGGCTCATTTCCTCTCTCCCTCTTTCTGCTTCCATCTCTCCTCCTCGCTTGTCCGCCCATACAATCTTACATTTAATTTCAGTTTTGCCGAGTCCTTGTTTAGCTCCTGGCTCCTTTACAACTCTCTCTTGTTGTTGTTTGAAACTCTGGGTCACAGGGTTCAGCCTGACACAGTGACCCCATAAGGCGAGTACAGTGGCAGCTTTCTTTGTTATTTTTCCTCCTCCTTTACATTATTATTTCTGACCAGCTAATGGAGCTGATGTGTTTCCCATAATGCCTGTTTAGGTTTTCCCAGTGAGGACAAGGAGGAATTATTGTCAGAAGGAATAAAAGATTGAGTCATTGAGAGTGTGGACAGGAGAGGAGACTTCGCACCTGGGGAGAAAAATGCTTTGGGACTCTCACTCTCTCCTTCCCCCCTTGTTCCCTTCATCCCCTCCTACCAGTGTCTCCATTCTGCCAAGAGTAATGACATTACCATATCTCCCCCGCGTCTCCCTGCCCTACACCCATCACCTCATCCCATGTCTCTTTAAATCCTTTTTTTAATATATGATGTGAGATGTTCTGCTGGGACTTCCAAGTTGTAAATGATGGACGAGGCCAGCTGCCCTCAGGCTGCTTGTGTTAGCTGAAAGCAAACTTTCTGGTGATGAGGACCCCAGAACCATCGGCTGATCGCATACCGGGGACGGTATCGCACACCACCGCTTGAGTAAAACCACAGGGTGTGTTGTAATAAGACTGGTGCACATGTGTTGTGTGTAAAACCTCCCTCTTGTTCAGTGGCTTTTTCTCTGCTTTGTTGTACTTTTTTTTCCCTTTACCACAGAACCTTTAGTAACAGTGAGGTATGAGGCGCTAACACTGCACAGAATCCATGTTGGGAGCCGGAGGACAGGGCAGGATATCATCTTGATATATCCTCTGCGTCTGCACAAAGATCTCCGAGATGCAAACGCCTAATCACCTCCAAATGTGAAGCAGAGGGTTCAGAGTGGCAGATGACAATCCATCCATCTGAGTACCCGGCAGCAGCAGCAGCAGCAGAGCATGACATGATCTGAGGTAGTCAGCCGTGGCTCTCCTCCGCCAAACATCCAGAGCTGCCAGCACTCACTTGCTCTAACCGGGTCAGAACCCACCAGTTCAGTCAGTCAGTTGTTCGTCCAGCCAACGACGTCAACCATTGTTTTCAATCAATCATTTTCAGCTATGAGTTACTCCACTTGCGTCTGTGGTGTGTTTTCCCTCCCTCCTTCCTCTCTTTCTCTCTGTCCTCTGATGAAAGACGCTCTCAGAGAGGTAGCCAAGCCGCTCCGGTTTGTTTTGACGTTTCGATGGCTCCGCCGTGAATGTGTTTAGAGTTTCCTCACATGATCAGTGGTAGTTCAAAGGGTCCCGGGCACCGCGTGGTTGTGTTTGAGCAGTTTGAATGTGGGGGGCCTTTTCTGGTGCATTAGTAAAAGGGGTCTTTGATGCATATAACCCGGCTTGGCTGCACTCTGTATGGGCATGACCTTTAATGTATCCCCTGGTTTAGTGGACCACAGCCACACCGAGGACCAGGGCTGAGCAACAAACAAGTATCTGCTACCACTCTCCATCAGTAGCGCTCCAGGACTGTGTTGTGTTTGGAAGAAACCCCGCTCACTCACTGGTTTTGTGCTCGTTCCCTCTGAGTGCTTCACCGCCCGTCTGCTTAATCTTGAAACCATCAGCTCCCCAGTCTGGTTCTCTTTAAATTGAATTTGAAATATTCATTCTTTTTATAAGCTGGGTTAGTAAATCCCCAAAAGGCCCCGCAGATTTCAGCATGTGTTGCTCTGAGGGGATTCAGATTCAGCTTTGGGCCTGCTGTTCCCTGAACCCTGTTTCTCTCCCTGTCACCAACAGGCTTTGGCTCATGCTGTGGTCTTGACCTGTATATATGGACCGTATAGGCCTGGATAAATGCAAAAGTCTGTTGTCCTTGTGCACCCATGACATCAGTCGGTCTCCAGCCATGCCTGTTCATTTCACTTTCTTCAAATACTGTTGTTATAAGCGTAAATTTCACAACAGTTCAATTCCATTTAATCAAAAAATAAGAAATACTGACATACCCATCAGAACACACAATTAATCCCGAGCACGTCTTCCAAAACTTCTGTTTAGCAAACACACGTGTACTTTACTCCGAGAAGTTGAGTGTTTACAGGCCGGGAAGATGTGCGGTTGGAAAGCCTCCCGAGGCATCTGTGCCATCTGTTTAATAATTAAAAAAAGAAGGGTCATATTGAGCTCACTTATTAAACTCATATGAACAACTGATCAAAAAGTGGAATTTCCAGTTGTCCGACATGAGTTTTTGGAGTTGTTTCTAATTGGGGACAGAAATGTTCCTCTAACAACAGGAAAGGCTGGGACAAAAGCAGGAAGGAGAGGCTCGGGGGGTGGGGGGATTATTGCCTCTATGTTTCCTTTTGCTTCCAGTGACAAGCAAACTGGTGATACTGCAGTATTTTAAATAGACTGTAGACCTCAAGTATTTTTGTGTGTGTTTGAATCAACTGGAGAGGAAGTAAGAGAAGAGTATTTACGATTACATATTATTTAATATCTGTGACATAACCTGTAATAACACCAGTACCTGTTGTCTTATGTGAGTGCTTATGTATTCATGCACACATACAGTGTTGTCCTTCAGATAAATTCTGTCCTTTGTTATTTACCCACATCTGCCTGTGTCAGTGTGTTTTCATGTGTGACCACTACCATGCTGACCCTCTGTTTCCTCCCCCCTCTCTCTCTCTCTGCAGGGCTCTATGAGCTGCTGGCGGCCCTGCCATCCCAGCTGCAGCCTCATGTCAGCCGGCCCGAGGACAACACCTTCCTACAGGACATGTTTGGAGAGAAAAGCCTTCACGCGCTTGTTAAGGTAAAACCAAAGAAAACAAACAAACTACAAAAACAAACACCTTTAGTTGAATTTAGTTTAGTTTTTTTTGTTTCAGATATGATTCAGATTTTAGTACCATGTTGTTATTGTCAGGACACTTGAGGCACTTCACCTCTGTATGAGAAGCATACATGGAGGATTATGTCGTTGCTTATCATGTGTTTTATACAGATGTTACATTCATACGTACCTGACCTGTTATGCTTTTCTATATTTTCCATCATATATACACTGTTAAAAGATGTTCACATTAAACATGGCCAGGGTTTCAGGTAATGGAGTGAAGGTATCTACAACTAATTATTCTTGAAGCTAAATACTGTGTTTTAGATGATGGGTAAACTCAGGGGCTGCCCAACAGACCAGTGTAAGATACTGTGAATCCTCAAAAGGTGGTCGGGGCTTTTATTTGCTTAAACTGTAGAAGGTATTCAGCCACTATTTGAGTCTGGATTGTATTAGAGTCAGGACTTTATTTCTAATTTCCCCTGTTTGAGATGTGTAATGTGTGAACAAGGCCTCATTTTGACTCTTCAAAGGGATCCGCAGCCAAGCAGATCCCAACCCGCATCACACTGTCAATACAAACTCAACACTTTCTTTAGCCATTTCAAAATTAAAGTCCACTACTAGCATCTTAGTAGACAGAAACCCTTTATTTCATAACTGGTATTTTATTGTGAAATATTTGCAGGTGCAGTATGTTTGATTTATTCACCCTGTTTTTCCCCTTTCCTGACTTTTAATTGAATGCCAGGACTTTTCTTAAACCTGTAAATTATGCAAAGCTATCTCAGTGGGGTCCTGGAATTAAAGTTTAAAGCTGGAAAAGAGCATAAAATTTTGCTTTTAAATGAAGTAACACGTCCATAGATGTACATTTAAATTAAAGCAGCCATCTCAACACAGTTATCTAATAAAGACCTCTTCATTAAAGTTAAATTTGCTTTACAGTGGAATTAAATTTGACAGTTTCGAAGTCCTATTATTACAAGAAAATATATGGACAGAAAGAAAGATCCATCAGTCCATTTATTTTCTGGCTCCATCAACAAAAACATAAATTTTAACACTGAATCGTGAACGTTGTCGACTTTTCTCGTCTTAATGTGTCTTTCGTGGGACGAAGCAGGATCTGAATTCTCAGTCTCTCTCCACCCCCTGAACTGACCTCTCCAGTTCACACAAAAACACACACTTGCACCTTGACTTTATACAGTTTTATTCACCCTCCTTCCTTCCAGCCTCATTCATACATTACAGTTTATTGTCATTCCAGCAGTCTACCCACCCAGATGTTCTGACTGCGCCCTCCACCAGCGTGAAGGGGCCTGTGGTTTGGTTACTGCCTGTTAAACTAGATAGCTGCAGAGGTTGGAGGAGAAGATGAGCACACTTGATATCTTTATATGCTAGCAGACAGACTGAAAGTAATGAAAGTAACACATTCTGTCTGTCTGCCATAACCTCATCTTCACTTGAGACTGTCTGCAGTCTGCAGCCGATCCCCTTCTCCGCCTTCTGCTGTTGGAGAAGGAAACAAGAGGCTCACTTTTTCTTTGCCAGTTGTTTTTTTGCATGGTCAATCAGCTTTTTTTGGTCACTATTATCCACTACATATATGTACCAACTGCTTCACCTCGGCTCTTAATAAAACATGTAACTGAGAATGCTTTATCGCTCAGTTCCTAAGAAAACTTCTCTAATTGCTGTGGCTGCATTTAAATGTATCCTTTGTATATGGTTTCCATTTTGAAAGAATATCCACTGTTTTCATGTGTTGGCATGATATATTTCCCCCTTTGGTGGTCTCGCTTTCTCCAGCCGGAGTCATTATGTCACAGAGACAATTGAGAGAGAAAAATTGACATAATTTTCAGCCCTCCCTTTACAGAAGTCTTTTCTGTGTAAGCATGTTTGTTCAGGATCCAGGGTTGTAACGCACCAATGTGAGCGTGTAAAAAGCGGCTGAATTATGGCATACCTCAGACGCTGAAGTAAAGCCCTGATGTCGGGACTTGAGGAAACCAGAAGGGTTTCATTTGATGCCTGGATTGTTATGGATGGCCGGAGAATAAGGCATCTTGAACATGGATAATGATGGGCAGGGCCGTGCATGTTCATGCTCTCATTCTCGCCGGCCCCAAAGAAAACACCACGCAGTGTGGGGGCAGATAGAGTGATGCTAATGAAGGTGGCATTATGTTTCTGTGATATTTAGCCAGGCGTAAGGGTGGAGCTCTCAAGCTTCACCTAGCCTGCTAACCACCTCTGATTATACCTAGCTAATCTTTCAAGAGGAACTCAGAAGAGGAGGGTGTGTCAGCGTAGTTCAGACAGGACCGCCATGTCCTTCACGGGCTTTTTAACTTGAATACTTTGAATGAACTGCTGTAAGAATTTTCACCGCAGTAGCTCCAGTTATTCAGATTTTGATTGTACAGAAATACAGGAATGCTGTGGATGAAATGAACCACAGCATCAACGAGCAGATCAGTGCAGCACTGTTGGAAAACAAACATTGAAGTAAACTGTTGTGGTGAAGATGGAGCTGAACATAAAGGAGAACCTCTTGTTTCATCCATCCATGTCTGTGACTGTGACGTTTTGGCATAAGGTGACAAACTGGAACAGTTTCTCCTTCTTACTGTGATGAGTCAGTGGAGGTATTTTGATTGCACAACTCCTTTATACTTCTCCATAAAGGTGGAGGCTACAACACAGAATGCAACAAGTTAATAACAAAGTGTCCTCCAAGGCATTATTCATGCCTGACCTCCACCAGATCATCATCATCCTCCATATGTGTGTGTATGTTTTCAGTAAAATCCATCAGGATGTGACAGAGTTATACATTTTACCCAAAGAGATGAAATATTTCACTGTTCTTAGTTTCACTTCCTTCTTCCTCGCCTGTTCATAGATGCAGCGATGGTGTTTTACTAACCCCCAGTGGTTGTTAAACTTTCACTCAGATAAGCAACAGGGATTTTTGGTGCAACTTTTGGACAGGACTTCATATCTTTCCCAAAACGCAGTTGTCTGTTCCTTGTTTAATGCCTTAACAACAACAACAATAAAAAGGACAGGGAATAGCATCCTTGATGAAGGTAAATACTCCAGTTGGTCTAAGAAATGCTGTGGAGTTCTCCAGATGGAGAAACTTACTTTACTTTTCCTCCTATCGAGATGGATGGAGAGATAAACATTTTACCAATGGTAAAAAGACAGGAAGATCTTGGAAGTACTTTTCCTTTTGTACATTAAAAAAACGGGTTGAAAATCAACTCCCTATATGACGTTACAAAATTTAAAAACCACTGTGTTCCTGTGCCAGCAAGATACTGAATGGCTCTCACTTAGAGGCCCATGTCAGTTCAATTCACTGAGTATCATTCAGCGTCTAAGCTAATGTAACCCAATTCACTGTAGCTACTGTAGCCGAATAAATTCACCTAATACACTACAGTTATGGTTAAGTCATCAGTGTAACATCAAAGAGCCACATTGTTTCTTCACTAATACCCCTTCACAACTGTTCTTAAACTCACCCTTTTTTTTCACATGAAGAGAAACTGAGCTGCTTTTAGCGTCTCTTATCGTTAACACGGAGGCATAAGTGGAAGCCGCCTCGCTCCAGACAAGCAGAACTACGTGTTTCCTCTGTTTTCTACTTGGTACTGAGACGTGAGCCAGCCTGTCAGCCGGCGAGCCAAGCTGGACAGACAGGCAGACTTTGAAACACACTGAAGTACAGAACAACCATCTCACCTTACAGCAGAGCCCGGCAGTCAGACGCAACATTCAGGTGAACATGGCTAACGTCAGTGGCACACCATTAATAAAACCTTAATTGTCCCCTTCCTCTAAAAGCCCCACCACCAAACCTCCACAGATTCAACCTTCTACTCCACAAGGCTGCGGAGGGGATACTTTTGGAAAGGCTAAACAGCAGAGAGAAAACACACACATCTTGTTAATCTGACAGGCTCCGCAACCGGCCCGCTCATATGGAAACGCTCAGGCCTCACCTGGGTAATTATGGCGCATCAGTTACTGGTCAGTCTGTCTGGAGGGAGAGAGGAGGAGCAGAGGAGGTGTCGGAGATGGAAAGAGAGACAAGAAAGAAGAATTCAGACCCACATGAAGACTTAAACCAGACTCAGGGTTATTCTGTCTCTCCTCACCTGCCCTCATCAGACGGTTTGGACAGCCGCTCACGGCCCTCCTAATCCGATTATGTCAGAGATGAAACAAATATTTTCTAATATCTTTCAGCACGGCTCGAGGCTCATAAGTTAGCCTCATTTTGCATACTTTTCATCGGTGCAGCATCAGAACTGACATGAGCGGCAAGTGCCGGTGCGTTTAGCTAGCATGACCTAAAACGGCGCAGACAGTTCGACTCTTTTCAATTAAAGGCGGCTACGCAAGTGTGCTTTCTATAAAATCCACCGCACTCACTGTTCAACTGCCAAGTTCCCGCTCCACAAAAAAGCCACAGGAAATATAATACAATATTCAATTTCCACCTGCCTCAGGTGGGGCGCTCCTTTAAAGACCAAGTTTCTGTCAGCAGGCCTTTAAGGCAGGCTCTGAGATCCCTCATTTTGTGGTCAATCGTTTTCCCATAAATTCTGCTCCTGTTAGTTGCTAATAGGCTTGGCCCTTGCTTCGTTGTTTCACAGCATTATTGATGTGGGCTTGCCAGTTTGTTCTTCAGCACGGCGGGCTCTTTAATGACATGTAAAGGTGCTGCAGCTGATGCTTGTACCCAAGTGGAAAGTTTCAGCTATTTTTGACGAATGAGCTCATTTTCAGACAACCTGGACGTTACTCCTCGAGCAGCAGACAGAATGAATAACTGGATCAAGCTTTAGCTAGTGCTCCCAAGTTTTGTGACTCACCCTGTAATACCAATCCTCTCCACACCTTCACAGTCGCCCTTGCCCTTTGTGCACTTATCTTATTCTTTCCCTCACATCAAACTAGGCCTTTCTTGATGGTCACAAAAAATAAATTGGTCCTCCCCTTCATCCTGTTGCTGTGACTCTTTGACCCTGTTCACACCTGGCTGGTTTCATGTGTCTCAGGTGATCGGATCACAAGTGGACAGCGCTAAATACAAATGTGCAACCAAAATGCAATGAGATGCCATCACTCACACGACATCTTTTGTATTGTGAACGGTATTGTGTCCTGATGTGTTCCTGATAAGAAGGCGACAGAAAAAAGCTGCTGCTTTACATTGTCTCCTTCATCTCGCCTTGTGCTTACAACTCATAAACATCTTTGCCCTTTCACTTGAAAGAGTTTGAACAGTTCGTACATGAACAATAGTTCATGAATCATTTTACCTTCTCCTCTCTTTTAGCAAAAGCTACGAGGTAAAAAAGATTAATTTTTGTAATCCCATACTGGGGAAATTGTTTAAAAAAAAAAAAAAAAAATCCAAAAGTGGTCGGCAGGATAAGTTTGGAAACTTCTGTTAAATACAGGTGTGATTGCAGATGCATCTCGGCTGATCATCAGTGATCAGATTTCCCGAAACGCATGAAACAACCAAGTGTGAACACCCTCTTGTGAGCTATTGAAGTCCCACACCCTGTACACAGCAATAAAACTCAGCCTGTAAACCTGTATCACCTCAGGGATCCTCTGTCTGCACTGTCTGTGGTCTGTATTTATTATTTTGGGGGGAACAAGAACCATTGTGGGGAGTTCAACAGACACCTGTAGGGTGCTCTGGTGAGTGGATTCTTAAGAGATGGACCGTTTTCATATTCATCTAATGAATGTAAATGGGGCTTTGGTATGGTCATCGTAACAATAAATAAACTGTGGTTACAGTGAATCAAGTCGCCATTTGTTGGTAGAAAATATCCTTTGTGACTCGAGCCGGAGGTTTATGTACAGTTTTTAAACCTCATTTAAATCCAGAGTGAATTTCCTTCCTTGCAATATTATACTCTGCTCTTAGGCAACCTGCTAAATATTTTCATAGGAGTTTAACTGCAGTGTACAGTTTTAAGATCATGCTCAGTGTCCACAAACAAGCAGCTCAGAGTTGAGCCAGAGGAGCTGGATGACGATAGATGAAGCCAGAGGCAGGGTTGTGAGAGGGAGAGGGGAAACAGCATATAGCAGCAGACAGGTTGCAGTATGTTGTTGACTGCTTAAAACCCATTGACTTGAACCATGTCTAGCCCACTGGAGAGACAGTTGCAATGAGGGGAGACCTGCAGATCCACCAGTCCCCATTCTATCAGTCAAATGTCTGTACTGGTAATCAAGGAAAATCTCTGGAGTGATCCCACAACCATTATTCCAGGTCACTTTGGTTGACCCCAAATTTGTATTCCTTTGGAAAAAAAAGTGTCTCAAAGTGAAACCAGAAGGTCTACACGATACGAAGCCAATCTTAATAGGACATGGAGCATAGGAGCAACACAAAATATATGGAAAATAAGCTTCATGGTGCCATATAGTGTATTTATGGCTCCCTCGTGGCCCAGGAACTGTCTGAAGACATCACGGGCTCACCTGGAGGTTTTAAAGGTAGTCTGAGCAAAGTCCTGTGGTGAATTGACTGCCTGACAAGTCCTCAAATTCAGCGAGTCAGATCCATCTGTCCTGGCTCTGTGCCCTCAATCACTCTCAATACTGCTTCCTAACCCAGTAGCAGCCATGTATCACAAAATGTCAGTGAGTTCCTTGATTCATTATAACACACTTTTCTTTGTTATTTTGCTGGTGATGTTTTAGTACGGTGCAAATTTGAAGGCAGAGACCTTGTTTCTCAAGCTTGTCTTTGTTTGAGCGTGACTGAGTCCTGTGCTGTTCTGGCTTTATCCATAATGTCTCTGGAGCTATGTTTGTCCAGAGCTGCAGGAGGAAACGTGTCCCCTATCTGAGTGATATGGCTTTCATAAATGCTTGGCCAGCTGCCTTGGTCTCTTTCTCACTCATCTACTGGATCTCCTGCCAGGTCTTAATTAGCTGTCACACTCTCCAGGCCTTCTTCAACAACAGATGAGGAACCAGCTCGGGCCTGTGTGAGGTTTGGGTTAAGAAAAGGTGCTGGGTTTGTGAATTTTCTGTTCACTGATAGTGTCTTCATGGCTCTGAATGTGCTGGTGTAGGTCAGAGCTTCAGTCCAGGTTCAGGAATTTAAAAAAAAAAAGTAACTTGAAGAAATTAAAGCTTGAAATTGGGTCAGATCTGGATATATTTAAGGGGTAAACTAAAAAACATATATTCTTGGCGCAACGTTACTGTGTTTTGTCACCTCAGCCTTCTAGTGTTGCACTGCTGCTCTCCGTTAGCCTACAACAGAGCATTTTGCTTTATATTCAAGGGGAAATTAGTGTCTGCGAGTCAGAAAAATGACTTAAGTGATCTAGTATGAGTAACTTTTGACACAGAGGCTGGACGAATACAAAAGTTCACCAAAGTCCAACATGTCTTATCTTTCTTGCCTCTTTTCCTTCAGGCTGAGGCTTCATGTTATCAGGTGATAATGTTGCTGGTGGGAGATCATATCAGCTGCTGCAGTGTTGTTCTGATAGCATCTTAACTGAGGCCCAGAATTAAACTTGCTGTCTCTGGATTTAGTAGATTGTCCACAACATGACACCACTCAGTATTTCTGTAGGTTTCATAGCATCAACTGAGTGATGTATCGTCCTCAGATATTTCACACTCAATTATCTTCATGAAAAATAAGGCTTGTTAGATTTAGTAGCCTACACGTTGTTTCTTCAGTGTTAAATGCAAGATTTAAGGAACATTTATTAAATTTAAGTGGTCTGGTTGTTTCAAAGTTGAGGTTTTGGAGGATAAGGCACAGTGATATCTTTTAAATCACTTCTTCAAACCCACTTTTATAGACAAGCTTTCATGTCAATCACCTTTAATTTCTTTGTCTTTGTTTTCTTCTTTGTCTTCTTTTCGGTCTTATTTTATCTGTTAAGTCTTCTTATGATCTCTTTATTGCTTTTGTTTATTCACTTTTTATTAATCATATTGTTTCACACCTTCTTTTATCTACTTTTATTTCTTTGGATGTGACGTCTTTCTCTTAAAACCTTTTTATTTTCTTCTACTGATCTAGCATTGTGTTCTTTTCATTTTCATAAATTTCTTAGACTTCTTTGTTTGGCATGTCTTCGTATGATTACTGTGTTTTTCTTATATTGATTGTGTGTAAACGATGTGTAAACAAGGTGCTGAATAAATAAAGGTACTATTAGAAATATAAATGTTGCCTGACACTAAGGAATCAGAATCAGGTCAGATCAAGTATTTTTTTAAGGCACAAAAAATAGTCTGCGACAACATATTTTGAGTGATGGCTCTATGAGGATGGTATAAAGTTAATTTAGCCGACTGGCTGTTTGTACCCTCAGTAGACTGATGGAAAATGATCCTGTCGTCTGCAGGATTGTTCACAGCGCAGTGTCCTGAACCTGATGCCACTGTACCAGAGCTACAGCCAGAGTTCTGTAAACTGACCGACTGTGACAGGAGAAAAAGCAAATCTCAACTTTTCTCCTTATGCTTCTTGAGCAAACATATCATCTCACAGCTATTCCAGTTGCAACCCTGCACCTCTGCCTGTAACCCCCCTCACCCCCTTCCCGTCTCCTGAACTTGGTCTAGTCTACCAGGCCGCGGTGCATTGACAAGGTGTTCTGGATCCGACCAAGAGATCAGACCCGGGTGGATTAACAGAGGCATGATACTGGATCCACTCTGGTGGGTAGACGTAGAAACAGGAGTGGGAGAAAGATCGTCGGCTTCAACCGGCTGGATGTGAAGTTTTCTGGGCAGTGGACATTAACCAGAGGCCTCGAGCCTCCTTGCAGGAGGAAACACTATCCAGCCCTGTGATCTGCAGACCTCTCCTTCTCCTTCCATCAGCACACCTCTCCATCTATCAAGCTTTTCCTCTCTTGCACGCTCTCTCCTGTTTTCTGTGCCAGACTTTACGTGCTGTAGCATCTCTGGATTAGTTTTTGTAAGGCCGCTTTTTTCCTCGTTCACGTTCAGGGCCTGAATTAGCTCTTCTTGCTGATGCATGCATTTGACCATGAAAGAAAAATCAAAACAATTTGAAATAGTGAATTTTATTCCTTCAGGTTTTTTGACGGGTCTCCAAGATGTCCGACCTTCAGTCTTAACAGTGATCCTCAGCAGTGGCTGCAGCTCCTGTCTGAAGCAGATGAAGACAGATGTTGTGTTTTCCTTCCAGTCCATCCTCGTTGGAATATTTTCATATCAATTCTTCCCCGTGTTAGTGTTTTTCTTCATGTTTTTTTCTTCTCATGTGTTGCTGTGTGTATTTTAGGCCCGCAGGGTATTTCTGGAAGCAAACACAACTTAGTCTGAGGCCTCTGTGGAGACGGGACACACACTGCTCCTTTTGTAGCAGGCTCTTAGTGAAGGTGTTCATTCATTAATCTACTTCTTGGAGCTTTCTTTCTCAATTTTTGTAGCATTTCCACCTTGAATCCTCTGCCTTATTTAACGTAGAAGTAGCACTACATTTCTCATCAGAGAAGCTTCAGAAACCAGGTCTTTGATTCAACTGTATGTCCAGGATTGTGCTCTGGTTTGAGCTAAGTCTTCCTTGGCTCTGGGACACTGTCTTGCACTGTTGTTGTTTTTTTAATTTATTCCACCAGGCCACTTTTCCCATTTGCCAGCAGCACTGCTGCCTCATCAACAGGACAGAGAACGCGCTATGCAAAAAGCCTGGTAATGACTGTAAAATATATTACTGCGTCATGGACAGGCACTTGGAAAGAGTCCTGAACTGTAAATAAAAGCATTTCAATCTCGCGTTTGCTCACCAAGCACAGGAGAAATTCCACAGTAACTAAGTAAGTCGAGGTGGTGGAGCAGCAACTACCTAAGCAGATGTCACTAGGACTGTGGTATGTTGGAGCGCTGAAGACACTGGCAACCTCACTCGTTTATTTCATCTGTTTTCTTCCAGAGATGATGGGGACAGATGAAGTAACCGGAGCTGCCTGCCTGTCTTTTTACAGCCCTCTACTGTAGAAGAACAGACAGAGGAGCCAGTGCACACAGGGTGGAGTTGTTGGGACTTCATGAACAGTACAGAATAACAGTTCAAATATGGCATGGCTGTGTGAAATTAAACAGATGAGGATGAAAATTTCCAGGAATTGCCCCTGAGTGGCAGCCTTAAATTTGATGCCATAAAACATGGAACATACTGACAGTACTTTAACTCGGCAGCACTTAACATTGGGGTCTGCTTGAACTTATGTTCACACCAAGCTTGTTCTGATTGTTAGTGTGACTGCTGAGGAAGCATTGGGATCCAAACCTTCAACTTTTTCTTCAGGTTTTTTCATAATGGATGAAATGTTCAAACCCTCTTTAAAACAATAATATTTAGTTTTTATCCATTTTAAAATGTTCAGCCTTTTTTTAAGCTGTATTTTTTTTTTAAGAAGAGTCATCCTTTATTTTTCAACTTTTATACTTTTTCAACGGTCAAACTCTTGTACAACTTTTATACTCATTTAATTCTTCAACTGTTTTTAACTGAGTGCTTTTTAAAGTGGTTCAGCTCTCAGCAGGAAACACATTCTCTGGTTTTATCTGTATCCCCACCCTCCAACTTCCCTCACTTCTCCAGGCCTTTGCAGATCTACAGATCCCACTTTCTCTGTCTGCAATCATTTATCTAACTGCACATCTCAGCTGTCTTGTTCTGAGGTGCTCAACTCTCAGCTTTCTTGCATACAGCTGAGCAGAGCAACCACCCCCCACCCCCCCAGGTCTTCAACAGGTTACCTCCACGACACGCCTAATGCACCATGTTTTATTGCCGAGTAATGTCGGCTTTACGCAGGGATTTGAACCTCTGAGCTGACCTTGAATCATGGCTGCTCTGTCGGCCAAGATGCAGTCCTAACAAGCCGTGATTTATCGCAGGAGACTGTGCGGATAAGTCCAGCTGAAACGGCTGCGACTGTTTAAGGCCAACAGTTAAACCGCAGTGTCGATGGGCAGAGGGTGGGCACACATCTGCCCTCGGAGACATTTCACGCATAGTTGTGTTGCATTTTTTTCGAGCAGAAAGTCGTGAAAGTGCCTTTCGGGATGTATTTTCAGTAACGTGGGGGATGACATCATGTTTTGGATTTCAGGGCTTCGTTGTCTCTGGTGGTTATCGAAGACAGATGACGGCTTGAAGAGACTCAAATGAACTCATCTGCACATGTCGCTTGTCTTGTTGCTAATCAGAGCTCACACGGACCGGCGTCCCACAGTATCGACACTGCTGCTACTGTTGCGTGGCGTCTAGCTTGGGAGACATAATTTGTGTAGTGAGGAGTAAAAACTGTGTGCAACAGATGTTTTAATTGCACATCTGAAGCTGCTTACAAAGTGACAGCAAACAAACTGCTCTTCTTGCTCCTTCTGTCCTGCTGAGTGATTCTTTGTCGCAGGTTGTCACTGATCCATCTGAGTGTGAGTGTGTGTGTTTCCCACATGTGTGGACTTGGCCCTGCAGACACTGAGCTGGCCCGTGGGGGGGGCTTCTCTGTCACTCTCTCCTCAGCCAGAGAGCCTCCTGTTCCACCATCGTGCTGGAATGCTTTCTAGGACATCCAGCTGGAGGCTCCAGGCCGAGGGCCCAGCTATCAGTCAGACCCGTGGCCGAGCTCCCCTTCACCATGCTGGGCTGAGGAGCAGCTCGGGAGGCTGCTGGGAGGATAGTCGTCCCTGTCTGCGCTCTGATGGGACCTGACAGCAGCCTGTAGCCTGTCAACGCATTCCTGCACAGCTGCTCTTAAATCACCGATGGGATATCTGGAGTGTTTTTTAGTGTGTCTGCGTGTGCGTAGGCTGGAACACAACGTGCAACCGTGTGGTTGACGGCGTGTGCGCAAGTGTGCGGTTGTGTGTGTATTTGTGTGTGTAATTATTCCATCTCTGCTCCACATATCAGTTTTGTTTTTTTGTGAATGATGAAGTGTTTTTGTGTGTGTAAATGAGTAAATGTTAACACACGAGTCAGGCTTTCTTTCCATTTTAGTGACTCTCCAGAGACACAGCTTTGTCTCCCAACATTGTGCAGTTGCGGCGTTGAGGTTGATAAGGAAATGTTTAGCCAATTTAACCGGACTGCTGAAATGATTTGGACCCGTCACCAGGCCGCTAGGGCGTATCAAGTGCATGGTGGAAAACTGGATTGTTTGTACAGCGGCTTTAGCTAACTGAAACACTTAGAAGCTCTCTGTTGTACTCAGTCTGAGCAGTGAAAGATCCGAGTGTGTGTGTGTTGGTGTTGGCTGCTTGTTGTTGTGATGTAGAGTGAGCATGTCTGTGTGTGTAGGGTGGTGAGGATGGAAGCTATACATGTTTTCATACATGCATGTAGGTGCACATGACTTTGCTCATACATGTGTGTGTTTGCTGAGTGAGGCCTCTGCAGCCCAATCCTGACCCCCTTCCTCTCTCTCTTTTTCACTTACTGATGAACACAATCTGTCCTTTCAGATCCATGAACGCCTGCAACACTATGAAGAAAGCAAACCCGTCCCCGTACTGGACAACGCTGCTGCTCTGGCCTGTGAAGTAAGCAGTTTTTACATTTATTTTTGCAGGAAGACTTGAATTTATTTGATTGCACCTCAAATAAATTCATGGGAAAAAAAATAATATGAAATATCTTATGAACATTAACGTCATTCTTCTGAAGGATCCTGTGTTGTGATGGTTGTTGCTGTCTCTGTGACACCATGAAATTACATATGAATTAAACAACATAAACAGCAGCACTGACAATGGTCATGCAGGGGATTGTCCAGCATCACTTATCTGTGTGGACAGATAATGGATGTTTGTCTACACATATATTCAGGGATTTTTCAGGGTCACCTGTTGTGCTTGTCCTGCTCACAGTTTGTGTTTGAAACCTCTGCGAACATGATTTGCTCTGACTCCAGTCCACAGACATGGAGCGGTTGCAGTAGTCAAACTTCCAGGTCACAAGTGCCTCTTGTGTGTCAAGAAAACACACATACACTGTCAAACATACACACACAACCTTCACAGTGGAGTGCAGCAGGCTTTACAGTGTTTATCCTCTTTCAGTTCTAACCCTGGAGCTTCTAAGTTTGGTTTTGTAGAATTGGTCACTGTTACAATAACACTACACCGTCCCTACTCTGCACTCACCGCCTACCCTGCCGCCCGCTTTCTTCCCAAACGTCTAGCCGCACACCACGAAATCGGAAATCCAGCTCTGCAAAGACACACCGATCATTTTCCTCTGGCAGAAAGCGGATAGAAAGCTGAAGATGGATGTCTGTGCGATGACAGGTCCTTTCAGAAGAACACATGAAATGTTCAGATGCAGTGAAAACAATCATCTTATCACCTGTTGCGTGCAGCCTCTCTTCATTAATTAACCTGTTTCGAGTCACTTCTGCCTTTACACCAACAATAACATTCGCAGCAGGAACACTGATGAGGTTTTTCTTCCATTGGCTTCGCGGCTCTCGTCAGGCTGTTAAAGATATTTAGTTTGATTAATTGACTAAATGTCCAGTGTCCTGACATTTGTTACTGTATTGTTCGTCTGCAGTATTTATCGAACGCCACATGAGCTTGCAAGTGTCCCGCTCACATCCACATGTGCACACACACACACCTGTGTAAACCCAAGAACCAGCCTGGCATGGTGAACGGAGAAGGAGGAAAAGCACTTTTACTGGTGTGTGGTTTTGTTTGAAATTCCCAGCTCTGTTTATTGTAATCAAAGTGCCTCCGTCTATTCCACCCCTTCTAAAGAGCCCACAGCCATACATCATCCTAATTAGTACTGAGTCAAGGGAAAGACGAGAGAAAGAGGGGCTGAGAGTTTTACAGTCGGTTGAGGTAAAGACCGAGGACGACAGAGTCCAGAGTGTCCCACGTGTGTCACGAAAGAAAAGGACATCTTGTGGTCCCCAGTGGTTTTCCTGACCTTTACGGGCCACAAGTATCTTTGGAAGAGCCAGAAAGTTCCATCTTGGTGAGTTCACAAACACCAATGCAGGCGACAGAAATCCCAAACCACCCCGGACCCTTAACCAAACCAGGAGACTAAATCTGGAATATTCTCAAAAATACATTTTATAGCTCAGCCTTTCCTTCTGCGTGTTTGTTCTACCCTGTTGTTTGTACTGGAAAAGGTCGCAGCTGACCAGATAACACCAGAACAAGAAATCCACCAAATTAAAAAAGATCACTTTCTGTTTCTCTTTCCTAAGTCTTGGCTCTGTGTCCCCGGGTCGTGGCAAGAGTCCACAGACTGTACAAAAGACCCCCAGCTATCAGCCTCCATCGTCCCTGCCCTCCCTTTACACTTTTCTTTCTCATTCTTTTTTTTTGTCAAATTACAGACTTTCAAATTTATGCTTCCTGGTAAATGCCCCGCAAAGCGTCTCCCTGGGATTATCAGGTATCAGGATAAAGCCCAGAGATGGTGTATCAAAGCATCTCGCAGCACACCGCAATCCTGAGTCTCCTTCTCTGGCTGGTTGAAAAGAAAAAGAAAAAAGAAGAGAACCCAGAGCGTTGCAGTGTATTTTTAACGTGGATTGTTTTTCACCCATGTCACCGCTCCAAATGAACGCTATTGAAGTGGTGGCTGAGGACTGAAGTGCAAGGGGAGAGATCTACAGTTAGATGAAAATTCATTTCAGGCTTGGGTTTCGGGTAATGGAGGCTTAATTTATTGGCTAACATAAAATGACACTTTAACCCCCGTCTGGCCTCGGGTGCACCGTCTAGAGCAACACAGCAGGTGACTGCCACCGCTCAGGCAGACCAGCAGCGCCAAACGCCGCCTGAAACACGATCGATCCCGGGCTCTGGGAATAGATGCTTGTGTTACACACTCATATTAAGACATGTCAGTTGGTGACTGCACACACAGTTTTATGAATGCACAGACACGATCGTTACTGCACACACAGTCTCTCTCCAGCCCTCATCAAAGCTGAAATAGAAGCAGTCTCGCTTTATTGTGGAATGTATAATACCACATTACATTATTTAAAAAGGGCAAAACAGCCTCACGCTCGACCCAGCACAGTCTGTCAAGATCCAGTCGGTTGAGCCAATCAGACTCTATCAGTGCTGTTGAGAGCTACACACACACACACACACACACACACACACACACACACACACACACACCACATTAGCAGTAAGCACCCAGTCCCAGATCAGTGTCCATCACTTGAACTGTGACTATGTGTCCTGGTGGCTGACTCGTATCCTGCTCTCCTCTTTTTCCTCTGCTGGACAGCTTCCCAACATCTTCATACAGCACAGGTCTGCTGTTACTAGGAGAGACCACTGGGTGCCATCAGAGAGCACTGGTCTGCCATCAGTGAAGTGTAATGGGAAAAGAAACAGACAACAGAGAGAGAGGGTTTCATCAATGTCAAGTGTCTCTTCATGTCAGTTTTTACTGCACAGCATTTTATGACTCCACAAGGTTTTAGTAGGTCCAGTATCTCATGGATACAAATGAAAACCAAACCAAGGACCATGAGAATGTGACAGTGATGTCATTTCATCCCCTGACAATGAAACACTGTGACAGACTGGTGCCTCATTAAGTAGACTGCAACAATAATTCATTACTTTTCAGTATGGCTATCTTAACTCTCTTCTTATGACTGTTCTCATCAGGATTATTATTATCATTATTTTTTATTTCTCTGTCAACATATTGGTATAGAAAGTGTAATGTTTCTGAACATCTTTCTGTGTAAGCATTCACCTGTCTGTGTCAGACCTGATTTTATGAAAGAATTATCATGTATCATGTATTATGTCATCTATAAACAAATATTCAGCAGCAGGATATTGTGGGGTCTAAGCACTTAATCAGGTAATCATCAGCATCATCATCAGGAAATAATTACCAGTATAATGAGTATAATCAGTTGATGCTGTCCTCAGTATGTTCTACATTCAGGTATATTTCAGGATAAACTGTTCACTAATAAAAATATAAACATTATATAAGCCTTTTTTTATTCAGCTTTATTTTGTTCTTATTCATCTTATTTTCTAAATTAGTCCATAAATAGACGTGCTTGTAAGCCATTATTGCTAGTTAGACTACAGCTAGTGCATCTAGTCCCACTAGGAAATATACATTTATATATGTTTTACATACATATTTTTAGTTTGACCCCATTAATAATACATTTGGATTCAACCTACTATAACAAAACTATTTTTCATCCATTACTTGCCCTTTTTAAATTTAATTATTTGCATGAGAGAAATCCTCTCACTCTTTATTTCCTTTTTAATTTAGTTTTTCTAAGTGTGAAAGCCAGTATTTAGACCGTGAGGCTTTAAAACTTTTATTGACACCTATGAAATATAATAAAAGGAAAACATCTCTGTGCATGACTGCATGAAATCTGATCACAATGCTGCATGAGGAGGAATTTGTATTGAATCCTTATTGTAGTAAAGCAGTGTGTTATTGATCAGTCACACAATCAATGTGGCCATTTTACTCATCATATGAAATACGTAACTCTGCCCAGCAGAGATCTTTAAACTAAAAGGTTGGCAGTTTGAACAAAAGCTATTTAAAAGTTGATGTATTGGCAGCTGTATATCAGAGCAGCGAGGTCTCAGCTGTTCGGGGTCAAGGGAGAGCTATAAACTGACACGCTGGGATCAAACTTATCTAAACACACAGCGCCTGCCATGACATTTAACAAATGAAATACACACAGTCCCCGAGGAGACAGCATCATTTTTTTTCTTCACTCCCTCCCTCAGCCTCAGTGTGAAAGTCTGAGGGTGGAAAATGTGATTCCAGCAGAGAAGCATGAAGGTAGACGGCAGAATGTGTTGTCAAACATGTCCCATCTGTCCTCCACGCTGAGTTATGGGACGAGGAGCTTTAATGGGACAGTATGTGGGACTGGAAATGTACAGCTCTCCGTCTGTTTCTGGAAGCAGCGTGGCGATGAGATGATGGATGATGCTGCATCAGAGCGGGAGATGTTTCCCTCGCTAAAGACACTGACCTTGATTCCCCTCCATCTCTGTCTCTTTCTATTTTTCTCTAACTTCCTCTGTTTTTCCTCTCTCCTTTGATCATAGCTTTTATGTCTTGTTTTTATCTTCTCCTACTCCACATTTTGGGCTCCCTTTGACTATTTTGTATATTTGATCAAGTGACGTAATGCAGGGTTGACTGAGGTTCAGCAAGAGTGACCTTGACTACTATGGCCATTCATTAGCATGGCCTCTTTCCCTTGAGGGAGGGGGGGTCAGAACTAATGGAAATAATGAAAAGACGCCCCACGCCACCCAAAGCACATGTTCCTGTCTTGGGATAAAGTGACAAAGCATCCTCCCTAACCCCAGCCTCACCCCTCGGCCCCCTGCCTTTTACCTCCGCCTCACCTCTGCGGCCTTATTCCCGCACCACACGGGTCGTTAGTCAAACAAACTCTTAAGTTTTTCCAAACTCTGTCATCATCTAACTGAGCGTCACACATGAAGGAGGACACTGCATTTCTTGGGGGAGATTTCTCCGTCCAGATTATCTGTAACGTGACGACAACATACTGACAACACATGATCCATGTGTCTCTTCACGCCTCTTTGCTGCTTCACTGCTTCATGTTAACACTTTAAACACACAAGCATCAGTCAGCCTGTAGCACCACGCTGTGTTCTCTCTGTTTTTATCTCAGGTCAGTCTTTATTTCACGTAAAATGACAAACTGTAGATTTTCCAGTCTTTCTTTGACCTTTGACTTTGATTAGAAAAAACTAAAGAGAAAAATGAGAACAGAGCAGCAGAGGAGGAATCCCTTCCCCAGAGTGGGTAGATACAGATAAGACAGAAGTAGCAGCAGTGGAATTAAAGCTTGAAGAAACAGAGACAACATAATAAAAACCAGAAGTAATATGAAGTAGAGCCTGCACCATGCATCACCCATATGTAGGCTGACATAAAATATTCCAGTAGAGAAATGATGTCACGTTTCCAAGTTTCATTTTTTGTGTCTTGGTTTTCATTCTTGCCAAAAACAAGAACAAAACATTTAGTTATACTTGCAAGAATTACATTTTTATGGTGTGTGTTTATATAGAAAAAAACACTTAGAGCTAATGTATCACTATCAGATGTGTTTAACTTTCAAACAGCAAAAGAGCCGAAACATCAAAGCATCAAGTCACCAAGAGAGATTGAACATAGTGGTCCTGAAAAGCTTTTTTGGTTTTCCTTTAAAAAATTGCAGGTATTTTAAGTCTCAATCTGTTGTTTTCTTAATTAACAACTTATACTGTAAGATATATAATATAGTTAAAAAAAACACCCATCATACTTGTCCAACTGTAACATACTTGTTAAATAAAGTGAAGTGAAGTTTGAACCAGACAGAACAACCTACACACAGATTCTCTCGTGGTTGTGTTCCTAAGTTGACCACCTGTACGTGGATCTGAACATGTCTGTGTGTGTGACCACCTGTACGTGGATCTGAACATGTCTGTGTGTGTGACCACCTGTACGTGGATCTGAACATGTCTGTGTGTACGTGTGTTACTACTCCATCGCTGTTAGCTCACATGCCGTTACCCCTGATTATGACTTCCAGCGGCCCTGTCTCTGTGCAGCAGACACGAGCTCCCTGTCCTGGATCAGCACAGACAGGTCTTTGTGTGGGACGGTTCGTTGCTCCTCTCCACGCTCGCACCGCATCCAGGAGGATCATCCATAAATCAGAGTGCAGACGGAGGAGCGTGGCCCGGCCTTTAGAAACAAAGTCGCTGGTCTCAGAGCTACCAGACATTCATCATGAACGCAGTCCAGCTCAGTCCCACTGCTCTGAGATGCTCTCACAGCTCCCATTGTTTCCAAGTGCAGTGGACTGTTTTCTTTTAGTTTCTGAGATTCCCATTGAAAAATGATCCAGCAGAATAGTAAATTTAATCAAAAGAAAGGTGGCAACAAGTGGGAGTTGTAGGCCCCATGACAACGTGTGACCTTGCCTCCCACTGAGGTGGACCTGATTTAGCACAATATCACCTTTCCTGTCCTGCCTGGGGCCACCTGAAAGTACAACCAGAGGCAGAGCTCCTGAGGATCCCACTGTACTCTTTACACAGGGTCAGTCTGATGTTACAGACTCCCTCACTGGGTACAGCCATCTTGATTAGATCTGGAGTCGCAGTATAGTGTTAAATCAATGCTAAGAAAACAGGCTAGTTTCTTCACATGGTGATTAGCATTCTAAACATATAAATGTATTTGATCTGATTAAGTTATGCACGTAATCCTGCTTTGGATCAGTAAGTAGAGATTTGTTAGTTAAAAGTTTAGCCTGAACTCAGTGAGAGGCTGGACAGGGTGTCTTGTAGAAAAATGAATTCGACTTCTTGATATCAGCTCTTCACCTTTTTCCTAAACATCACAACAAGACAATACAACATTAAACAACTTAAAGAAAGACTAAAAGAGTGTAAACATGACTTCTATTCAGTCATGGAATGAGGTAAACATTCCAGTGCTGAACTATAAATCATTATAAATCAAACTTACTTCATTGGTATTTTGAGCAGAAATGCTGTTGACTGAGTGAATGTTTCTGTGGTATTCCTTTAATCTTTAGTTTTTTTTGATGTATTGTTCTGTGAATGCATTTATGTGAACGTTCTTTGTCCTTCCTCTGTTTGGTTTAGTTGTCTGACGAGCTGGAGGAGAAATCAGCCGGTGGAGAAATCAAAGAGCTTCTGAGAATACTGGCAAAACCATATGTGAAGGTGAGTTTGGTTCCTGTTCTTCTTTACCCTGTTAATTTATTTCATATTCAATTAATTGAATGGTCTACAACCACATATCCTCTTTGTTGAGGAGCATATTGCTAAATATCAGGTAGATCTAGACCTGGATGCAACAGTATCACCACCTGATCTCACAGTGATGCTCTTAGATCAACGCCTTTTTCTTGCCTTCTTGGCTGTAGCCGCCGTCTTCGTTGTTAGCCAGATGCAGACAGCCATAAAAAAATATGAAATTACACATTTTTATTTTCGAATGCATAACTGCAGCCATCCATCAGGCCCTCCAGGTGTCTCAGCCAGACGGAGCTGCCTCCACGATGGTGGAGCAGAGAGTTGGACAGGCTCCTGTTTTAATGCGTCATGCTTATTTCACCTCTGCCAAAAACAACAGCTCACCATGAGGTTCTCCCCCTCCGCCATGATACACACAAACACTACATACAAATATTCAGTACCTCTCAGTGTCATACTGAAGGGTTCCCAGAAGGATCAGAGGTGGATTTGTGGATTTGTGTGCTAGTGAGGATGATTCATTTTGTAAATTCTACCACTACATTATTGTATTTAAAGAAATGAAAATACACGTCATACATATAGAAAGACTGACAGGCTCAAGGTGCAGACACACACATTGTGAAAAAATGGGGTCAAGTGTAAGTGAGTTCATCAGCGATCAATGTAGAATCACACGTACGGTGGATTCACGCTCGACACCGCCACTATCCTGAAGACAAATAGTCAGAATCCATCACGACTTTGCTCTCCTACTTTGCTACACAGGGACGTTGCAATCTCCTCCGTCTTTGTCATCCCCGAAGTGAAATGCGCCGGCAAACGATCACCGCGCTCGCCATGAAGCATGCCTGTGTCAGAAAATCCTGCGTTTTATTATTTTAATTACGCTTACAGTGAAGGTATTTGGCGTGGCAAAGGTCAATCCATCACAACACGGAGCTTGTGAAAGTCATCGATCAGGAAACTCTGCAGCTTCAGTTGATGAGGTGAAGAGAGGTGAAGGCAGGAGATGGGACTGAGGGCCAGGTGCACACAGACCATAGACTGTATATAAAGACACAGACACACAAACAGACCAACCAAAAAAAAATCTGGGTGGTTGTGGACATAAATCTAGTGGTGGATGAGGTCGCCATAGCTTTTTAGTGTCAGATATCATCCCGGCTTCACCACACTTCTGTAACTAACTGAATATATTTAGATTACCTGCACTTCTTTCTCCTGTCACCCAAGAGCGATGCCCCTGCAGCTGTCGGACTCTTAGATTTACAATCAATTCAAGAGCCCGTACACCAACACCAAGTAAAATCTAGAAAGCACTCGGAGCACAAATCTCTGCAGAGCTATGATCCAGCTGTACTGAAGCTATAGACTGAACACTGTTGCCCTCTTGTGGTGAAACAGCAGCACTATCTTGTTAAAACATTTGCCCATTATAACAAATAGGGATTTTTTTTTCAACAGGATCCCATCCTCTTGCCCAAAATGTATTCATTGGTTCCTTGGTAAAACCTTAGCTAAAACAAAAGTCTGTTCAGTAGTTTTCCCATAATGTTGCTAGCAGACAGACATATAGACAAACGCAGGTGAAAACATAACCTCCTTGGCGGAGGTAACAAAAAGCCTCTGTTGGTGGAGGCGTATTCCTTCAGGTAGTACTGAGACAATAAAATGTAATCCAGGAAGTCCATCCATATGTTTTTGAGGGTTTGAAGATTTAATGCCAAAACAATGCACAGCTGCTTATGATATTAAAAGGATTTGATAACTCCAAAAAAGTTACTGAGCATGACATCAGTGATTGTCTTTTTATGGCACTGCTAGCCTGTTAGCCTGTAAATTTAGTTTAACTGGGAATGAAGAGCAACCCTAAAGAAGCTGAAAATGTCCTCCAGTGGTTTACGTCTGCAGGGATGTAAAGTGTATTTTAAGTTGCTGTGACATCGCTGGGTTTTTGTACAGGTGAAACCAACTTGGAGCCATAGACTGTGTGTAGAAATGGATGTGTGATGTCAGCCAGGAGTTTGGCTGATGTTGGTTGTTAGAGCCAGAAATCAAGGACACTTCGACATGTGGACAGGAGGAGCCGGGGATCGAACCCACAATCTGACGATTCAAAGGCGACCCACTCTACCAGCTGAAACACAGCCACCGTTATAATTTTAACTAATGACATCAGAATGACTTGTGTATGTGTGTACTGAGTATTTTGAGATTGAAAATGACCATTTTTGAATTGAACTCAATTGGAACCAGAATTTTTTGGAGCCAGCATCTAGTGGCCATTGGGAGTATTGCACTTTTTTGCACTTTCACACAATTTACAGCTCGACTTGCTTCGTCCATTTCTATACACAGTCTATCAAACGCAGAGGGTAGTAGTGTGCTGCTTCTTTATCCTGGTTTTGAGTTGCTTTTTAAATAAAGTCTAATTAGGTCAGATTTCCCTCACTTACCAAATTAAATTACTGGATGGGAAATCCCATCCATTTACAAGAATTAGAGGTTTTGAACTTATAATCAAATATCCCAGTGATCTGTTTTGACTATTTGTGTTAAAAGGAAGCAACTATGACTGTGTAATTGAAACATGACAATGCCACCTCTGCAACGGCAAATCCTGTCTCTGAATTCAGCTTTGTCTGCTCAGGAAGGGCCCCGTCAATATTTACTTGTTTTCACTCTCGACTATTTGCTTTCTCTATTCTCTGTTCTCCCACCGCCTCCGAACGTTGCTGAGCCGGCCTCAGCTCCAGTGCAGAACGAGGTCAGCCAAACAATTCCACACCAAACAATGGAAAATATTCGGCTACTGCTTCCTTCCACCGCCGGCCGGTGCGCGTTGGCAGACAGCACGGCAGCACGGGCCAAGTCAGACAACCTGCAATGCAATGGCATTTTATCCACTGAACTGGGATTGCAACCAACTATTTTTCAAAAAAAATTTAACGGCTTTGAGATACCACAAAAACACTTATTAGAACACATCCAAGGATTACAGGAACCTGTTCATCGAGGCGTTGCTATACGGTGCTACAAGTGGCTCTCAGGGGGACTTTTAAGAGTAAAATCTAAACAGCAGACTGTGCTCTGTTCATAGAGAGCTCCACTATTTCTTGTGATTTTGCAGCAAAAAGGTATTTTATGGATAAGGTTCTTACACACAGTAGGTCTTCTTTTACATGTTTACCAGTTGTGCTTCTGTTCACGCTTCCAGAGCTTTCCTACCCATCCGGCCTTTACTCTTGTGTGTTGGTTCAAGTCCATCCCCATGTTTCTGAGCGTCTGGGCTTCAAACGCTCCTGCTGGTTTTATCTGGAACATTCAGTCAACAACAGATTAGTTCCAGTGAACTGGTTTGGAGCTTTGACTGTAACATACTGAGGGATGGAGGCGTTCTCTCTGTCTCCAACCTTAAGCAGCATGTGGGCCTCAGAAATGAAGTATTAAAACTTTGCTGTCTTTCTGTCTCGTTTTGTCTGCATCTGTCCTCCAGGGCACTTGATACCGTACCAGCCAGCCTCAGTGTAAATCACAGGGCCGAGGGTGTAAAACACAAGCAGATGGCTGCTGCCTTTGAATGGCGTCTCTGTGCGATAGTAACTGTATCACTCTTAATTATGGCTGAAATGATCCATTCCTAGGGTGGGGCTATAAATCAGCCTCTTTAAAACTCCCCTCTCTCGTTCTCTTCCTTCTCTGCCTCAAACTTTCTCTTTTACGATTTGCACATGAAAAAACAACTTTCACCTGTATTAGCCCCCCCTCAGCAAGACTAATATTGACAGTGATGAAAGTGCCAATTATGATGGCCGGCTGTTTCTGCCGGCGTGTATGGCCGTGGGTTTGTGTATGCACACTTGCAGAATGTGTTTGACTCTGGGCGGTGCCTGCTAAGGTTCAAGGCTCGCAGAAGGCGGGCGTGAAAGTTGCATCCCAGCTGGCCTACAGCAGCGCTGGTCGAGGCTCACAGCAGGGTCCCTCCCGCCTGGGGGAAAACGGTTACCTTGCACCAATCCAACGCCGCCAGCTGAAAAACGAGTGCGCCGGTGACAGGGCCGGGGGCTTTAATGAGAGGCCAATGCCAGGAATGTACGTGCAGGTTTATTTAGTCAAGCTCAGTGATCTGTTTTTCTAGGATCCCTATTATGCCTAATGAACACAAACACACGGACCGAGAGAGAACGGGATGCCTGGAAAACAAGGATGGTTTTCCTTCCCTTCATCTTTCTTTCCATTTCTCCTTCTTTTCTCCCTTTCCTCTTCAGGCTTCAGCTGCAGGGCCTTTACAAGGATATAACTCTAGATTTGATTAGGCGGCTAATCCACCGACACTGAGGCATAACAAGACCCACTGACTCATATCAACTCAAGAAGAAAGCTTTCACATACAGACTTGTGTGTGTGGAAACATTGGTACCTGTGCAGTTGTACTCCATGTCAGCGGTCACCAGCCAGGGCATGTACCATGTGCTATCTATTAGCATACAGCTGTTATTGCTACTTCCTCGAAAGTTTTTACAAGGAATTAGCTGTGGCTCTGTTACGGGTTGTTAGGCACGGCCTAGAGGAGGAGGATGTGGCAGCGGGGGAGCAATGCCAGATTGAAGGAAGTGCCATCGATGAGGGGACGCTCACAGGTCAGGATGTCAGGCCTGATGGATAGAGTTCAGGGGAAACAGTAACTGGCAGGTTACTGGAGGAAAGGTTGACAAGAGACAGAGCAAAGTCAGATTTTTCCATGAAGTTCTGTTAACTTTGTTTGCCACAGCAACAAGCAAGTTTCCTCTGATCTAAATCTAATTGCTGTGTGGTGATCAATTAAACTTACCAAAAGACAGGAAGTCTTGGATCCAGCAAATGTTTGACATTTGAACGACATTTTAAATTTACTGCTTTAACAGTTGAGTTCAAGTTGAGTTTGATTTATTCATGCAGGTTGAAATCACATGAATAACCTTCAAACAGGCAACAGGAATGGAATGTGTGGGATGTGAAAAACATCCCATGAAGTACTTAATCTACTGTCAAAATCATTATTGATTAATTTTGGGGACGAACGCTGCACAGCGTCAACGAAGCACCGTACGTCTGCTTTATGGGCACCAGGCCTGCGTGGTCGTCCCACCCCGCTGAGAGGCTGATAGACGCCTGGCCGACCCGAATGTTTTTGCGACCCGGATCAGGTGCTGTGACTGACAGTCAAACACCATAAAGAGAGCCACAACACCACATGCATCCAACCTCAAACTCTAAAAAAAAGATTTCTCTTTTCTCCAGATCTGCTGTCACGCCGCAGGCCGACTTTCAACAAAGGATGTTTTTGGAAAACTCTGAATTCAACAGAACGCCAAATTGAAATTAGTCTTCCTGTTCGTCTTATAGGCTAAAAAACAGGACAAAAGAGATTTGATATTTTATTCAGCTCTGAAGGTATTGTAGCCCTATTGGCTGGACCTCTGTTATAAAATATATATGCTGATGTGTTCCTTAGTGTCTGTAACACAACTGATCTCATCACAATATTGAGAAATCTGCAAACTCCATTCGTGCCTTGATCTAGTGATACTAACATAATTTATGTAAGATATCAGACACAGGTTTTTAGATCCCGTTCCCATCCTGTTTGCTTTTTATTGTCCTCATCTGCAAACAGTTTTTGGTTTTGAGCTTTCCAAGAGAATATTTCAGTACCATAATGACAGCATCCCCAGACATACAATACAACGCAAAATGTGTGTTTATGGACGGAGCAGATGAAAGCCAGGAGCACGTTGTTAGCCATGTTCTAAGAAACGAACAAACTGATGCTGGGAATATTTCAGGGGGAAATACATGAAAGATAAAACTAAGGAGGAGCAAACAAGGAGAAGAGAGAAGATTAATGGCATTTGAAAGAAATTTGGGCAGAAGGACCAAAAGAAACAAGAACATTTGAGGGAGGAAAGATGAGGAAGAAAAAAATAAGGACTTAAATGACCGGCCTTTTGGGAATATAAGTCAGTTTTTATTTGATTTTGGTCTGATGTGCATTTCTTAACTGGGCTAATTTAGAGTTCAAGGTTAGTTAGGGCCAGAGTTGAAATTACGAATTTGGTTTGGTAATGTATGATAAAACTCATCAAAGTCCTTTTGGACAAGAGACAGACAGATCGTGACAGGTTGGTTATAAGTCAACAGTTCATCCACAGTATTATTTAGAGATTCATGTTAACCACCACATGGTCTCAGGTTGTTGACATTATCATCAAACTATGTGTAGGTTTTAAAAATCCATTAAGATGTGACAAAGTTATGAATTGAAAGAGCTAAAACATGTCACTGTTTTCAGTTTGTACCTGCTGCTTCCTCCTCCTTCTTCCTCGCTGGCTCATATACACGATGGTGTTTTGCTGCCCTCTACTGGTTCTCTGTCGTCATTCGTTAAAAAGATCTCAGAGATTGGGATTTGGTGGAATTTTTGTTTTTTCCAGACGGGATCCCAGTGTCTGATCTTATCAAAACCATCATTCCCTCTCTAAAAAAAATACACAGCAGACCAAGACAGACAAAGCATTAACCTCTTTGTTGGAGGTAATAGGAGCACCTGTACAAATGTCATAATAAATATGTTTTGTTTTGTTCTTCATGATGTCTCTACAGTCTCAGAGTATATTAACCAACTTCATGACTAGAATGCAACTTTTAGCCATTGACTATCCATAGAAATGGATGAAGTAAGCATGGCGTCAGTTATGGGTTTGACGTTCTGAAGTCAGGAGATTGACGTTTGATGTTAGTTGTTTGGAGCCAAGGAGTGAGGTCTGAGCCTTAAACCTGAGGGCAGTGTCCAATGGGTATAAGACTTGAGTTCAGTGCTGGTCTCATTGGAAACCAGACCTGTCAATCAAGCTAACCACACCCCTAAATCTTCCTCTTTTTGAGGCATAATATCTCCTTAATTACAAAGTAATTTTCAAATGGACCACCAGCTCACTGAGAAGAAGAGTTGACTTTAACTAATGACATCAGAATGACTTGATGAAAAAATGTATTGACTGAATATTTCAGGATTCAAAATGACCATTTTTGAATTTCAGTCAATTGGAGTCAGCATCTAGTGGTCATTGAGAGTATTGCACTTTTTTGCAGTTCTACCTTGGCCTCATTTTTTGAGCCCCACTTGCTTTGTCCACTTCAATATACAGTCTATGGTTTTAGCATAGTGATAATAGGAAATAAGATTAGATCAAAATTAAGAGAGGGAAGGAATAATGAAACTCAAACCTTTGACTCTGTGATGAATAGTCAGGACCCTCATTCCAGACCTGGCTGGGGTGGTGTAGAGCAGTGGTCCCCAACCTTTTTTGCACCACAGACCAGTTTGATGTCGGCATTATTTTCACGGACCGGCCTTCAAAGTGTGAAAAAAAAATCCCCAAATGTCTCCCCTTTGCGAAGAAGCTCTCCAAAGATGTTTGGTTTTTTTACTCATTTTCGCTAGTTTGGGGACTTATTTGTTTGAGTAACGTGTCTGATCACGTGACCGAGACAAGTGTTGACTTATGAAGAGATACAGACGAAAGTTAAGTCGGAGAGAACCCGATCGTTTTTCAAAATAAAACGTCTTTCAGACTATAATGATCAATACAACGGACTTTACATAAATCATTTATTCTTTCTGCACAGCCCGGTAACAAATGTCTCACGGACTAGTACCGGGCCCCGGCCCGGTGGTTGGGGACCACTGGTGTAGAGCACAGTGTTGCTGAGTTGTAACAGAGTGGGAGCATCCTGATGCAGCCAGGACTGAAAACTAAATAAACTCGAGCCCAGCACTCACAGCACTGTATGCTGTGTACTGGTCAGCGTATGTCTGTGGATCCTGGACACAGAGCTCCAGTTGTGTCTCCTCCTCTCATCTGCTCTCAGTTAGTAACATCTTGAATGCTGTACTGCAGCATGCTCCCATGTCATAAAATACACCACTCCTCTTCTCACCATATCCTTCTCTTGCTCTCTACCTCTCTACGTTTGTCTGGCACACAAGGTGGAAGATGTTTTTCTCTCTCCTCCTGGATCCTCGGAAAAAGCTGCACGCGTCCAGCTGCATCTCGGTCCGGACACGCAGTCGTTAAATAGTTTGAAAAATGAACGTCTCAATGGCATCATTCTTGTCTGCATCCCGTCTCTTTTTATGTCTGCTCGTGAACGTGTGAAATATCTGAGGCGGCTGAGAACTTCATTACTTTGAGGCTGCCGCCGAAACAGTGCAGAACATCGCTTCTCTGAGTGTTCGCCACCTTGCCCTGGAAAGCATCGGCTGTGATAACGGTGGCCAAGGTGGCCCCTCCTCCCTCCCAGCCTTTCACTTGTAACTCCGCTCGTGCAATAGTCCAGGGCAAGTGCTTGGTTGCCTTTAATCAGGGAGATGTATGGACGGAGAGCATGTGCCTAATGACAATTAACGCATGTAGCCACAAGTCCTGGCCCTGAATACTTTCAAATCCATCACCCAGCTTTAGAGAGAGACACCCCAATTCATAACCATCCTCCCCACAGTCTGCCTTTTCTCTGTCTCGCTCAGAGAAACACATGATAGATTGAACTCTTAATAGCATGCAAAGCTATACTCTATTTAGCTAATTGGGTCGAGGTAAAGTTGAGGCCTTTTGACTGATGTCCTTTGCCTGTCGTTTCTTTCTTTGCATCAAAAGCTATATTTCTCCTTTTTCTAGAGCCTCCTGTCCGTCCATGATACAGTCGCTCAGAAGAATTATGACCCTGAACTACCTCCGCTGCCTGAAGCCATCGATGACGATGAGGATTCTGTGAAAATCATAAGACTGGTCAAAAACAAGGAGCCTCTTGTAAGTAACTGAAGCAGTGATGTATTTTTTTGTATTCCCATGAAGATGGTTGTATTAAATTAACAGATAGAAAACTACAAAGCATTCAGACAGCACAAACCTCCACTTGGGCTTAATAAGGTCTTACTTGGACCAAATTGTCTCAGATTGACCTATAGACCAGGCCTGTGTTGCCATTGCCTTTGTTTAAACTTTATAAGTAATCACGTCCTCTCATCCCATTTGTTCCATATGTATAACATTATCTCGAAAAATTATCATGGAGATCTGTCTGTCTGTCTCTAACAGATGGATGGACAGATACAGGTGAAAACATAACAGGATACTTTAGGGGGAAAAGCAGCCACCATAGGACACAACAGTCATGGATCCAGTCAGACAACATCAGGGACCTGCTGTTGTTTTGTTCCTTTTTTCTTCTACTGTCAGCTTTAAAAATATAAAGTGAATTATGTCCATTTCTGAAACTTTATGGTGAACATATATATGTTTTAATTAAAATCCTATAATCCAGCCTTTGTTTGCTAATTCCTCAATCTCCAACCACCTTTTGCATCAAAGCAGAATCCACACCACAAGTTAAGCCAGTCCCATGCTTGCTTTTGAGGTACTTGCCTGTGGGAATCCAACCCACAACCTTGAAGTTGTAAGCACACCAAAACCGACCACAATTACCCTGCTCTTGGCCATGAGTATTTTCAGCCAGTCTAGGCTCGGTGTCTGCGAACGGCTTCCTCTTCTATCCTGGTCAGTGTTGCTCTCTCATTGTGACATGCCTCTCATGTCCGTGCTCTTTAGACATCGTACCAGACATCAACAACCACCCATCTGTCCCTGCCTTAGGCCCCAACTGTGCTTTTACATCTCGGCCGGCACTTCTCATTTTCACTCCACCCCTCCACTTCCTGGGTGTCTGCGTCGTCTGATGGCTGCCATTCCTTGCATTCCCAGGGCCTTGTTAGCTGGTCAGGCGCATTTGGGAATGGGCTTCTGTAACTCCACCAAACCTAATTGATGCTGGTTGAGTTGCATACCTTTTTTTTTTCCCCCTTCGTTTCATGATTACCCTGTTGTGATTCTGCAGAGTGACCTCAGTGCAACACATAAACACTCGGCTACAGAAGTCCTCACTGGCCTGTCGGAGACCTCCATCTGTCCTCGCAGCACTTTGTTGTGTGCTGAGGCCCTGCCCATCTTTGATCTCCGCCGGACATGTCCTGGCCCCGGCCGCCTCTATTTTCACTTTGTGGTTTTCACCCTGACCACCATCTTGGCTCCAGGCCGGCGCACTCCTCTCACCACACCCCGGGGGGAAGGAGAACACACCTAAGCCATTTTTGGGTTCCTGCCTGTTGCATGTTCTCCGGAGCTGCTGAACGTAATAATGTGGCTTGGAGGAATTTCTCCCTCTCTTTCTCACAACGCACATTGTCGCGGAGGCTTCCTGCCCCGGCCTCTCCCGAGCCTGATGTTGGATCACATTCCTTGAAACCATAATGTGATTTACACCGGCCCAGGTCAGCTCAATCATCGAGCTGGTGTTGCTCCATTACGCCACTTGATGCTTTTTTGTCTGAGTGATTTGGCTCCAGAGAACATCTGAAACACACATTTACAACGTGTGATATTGTGCACTGTTGCACAACATCCAAAGCGTTAATTATGTAGAATATTTCTCTGCAGTAATGTAGTGTCTCGGTTGGAGTTTATAGGTTATGGGTGCACTCTGGTTATTGTGTGTTTCAAAGTGACTGGAGCTAAATAGAGAAGGTGCTGCGCCTCCACTGTTTTTCTTCTGGGTCAACAACGGGTCAGTTTTATAAATACTCCTTCAATTTAAAAGTGGTTTCATTTAACGTTCCTCTTTAAATATGATATTTCAACAGCATCGCCACAATATTGTTGCAATGGAAGCTTGGTTTTCTACCAGTATATTTAATTATGGTCACTCCCTGCAGGCTTTGAAGCAAAACAGGCTGCACATTTAGATTTATAGCAGGAAATTAAGTCATTATAACCTCCCACTTGTATTAGATAAAAACACATTTCATTCATCAAGGTAGTAGCAGGAGCCACTGAATGTGCCAGTGCCACTAATTCCACCACAGTGAGGGAACCAAAATGGAGCTGTACAATAACATGGTTCACACTGGAGTGATGGGAAGCGAGTTTCGGCTGCGGAGTGGTGCCCTGTGGACCCACAGGGAACGGCTGCTGCCCATAATCTCACATGGCTATAATTTAGTCCTGACCATGGTGTGGACAACAGTAGGATTATACTGCACTGCAGAGGTTTTTCAGTGAATGTATGAAAGAGAAGAATGAATCCTGAAAGTCTGTTTTTGTGGTCGTGAGTAATCTCAGAAATGTCAAGTGTTATTTTGTTGCATTTGTACTGCGGGTGTAAACTTGGATTACCTGGGAAGATTAGAAAAAGCAGCTCTTCTCCAGGCTTGTTTCAAGCTGAGTAGCTCTTCCATCATCCTGTTTGTATCCACACACCTTTGGTCAGAGCCTTTGACTTTTCTGTGTCTTGTGACCAGTGAAGAATGAATATGTCCCAAGAGAGTAAGACTGTGATGGATCAAAGATGTCCTCAGGGAATAGTACAAAGAATAAGGGAATAAGTAGGGATTCTCCTATAGCAGCAGCTTGTGCTCCTGTGGAGCTATAGACCGTCACACAGAAACATCCATGTGCCATAATTTGTCATTTTTATGCACATTAACATTTCACAGCTAGTCAGCTGCAGATATTTAAATAAGATTTGTAGCAGTAACAAGTAAAATCCGTGAACACCCTTTGACCTCCACAACCTTCATCTTCTAGTTGTTTCCTGCTGCCTGCCGACATTTAGCACAGTCCTAATTACTTTTCATCCTGATCTTCATCATAGTTATGATAATACTATTTATGTACTGCTTTTTAAAAAAAACAAGTTTACAAAGTGCTTTAAAATCAAAGGACAAAAAAATAAGGAGTCAAAGAAACAAGATTATAAAAACTGCTAGAAGAGTTTTAAAAGAGGAGACTGAGAGGTAAGAGGTGAAAAAGATCAATTGTCTCACCACAGGTAGTCCGTGCAGTGAGGCAGGAGCAGGGGTGATGAAGCAAATGGCTTGATTTGGCCTCTTATGGTTGAAACTTTATCAATAAAAAGGTTCAGAACAGCTCACATCTCTCGATTGAGGAGACATCATCAGGGGGCAGTAAGAGAGTTGGTGGTAGCTTGATCTTATCGTCATTTTCTGCATCTTCCTTTACAGTATTACTGTCTTTGGTTAAGAGCTCATTCACCTCTTTAACAACAGAAGAAGCTGTTGTATTCATACAGTCTTCATGTGAAATCTCCCTGCTAAAGATGTCATTTGTTCTGATGAAGTCACTCAGTTTTTGTGACTGCTGCTTTTAACAGTGAATGTTAAGCTTTTACTCCTCTACCTCTGGCCTCATCCTGTACGTCTTTCAACTGGAACTGACCTTAATGAACAGTTAGATCCTCCATTAAGGAAGCAGCCTGCAGGTCAGATGCTCACAGTGAAGTCACAGCCGTTCCAGCAACCAATAAAAAACCTCCTAATTGTGCAGGGTCCGCACCAAATTGATTTGGATGTGCCCTTTAACTCGCAATTTCATATAATCAGCCTGAAATTCTCAGACTTGACATCATAACAGCAGGTTGTACAATATCTAGTTTCCTTTCCATCTCTCCTTACTTTGCTCTTTTGTTTTCTGTTTCACTTTGAGTCTGCCTCCCTTTCTTTCATTCTCTAGTTTTGGATGATGTGAGGACTGGGCTGCAGTTAGTACGACGGCTTCTTTCCCTGTGATTCATCCACTGCGTTAATTGTGATTAGTGGAGTGGGCTGTGTTCAGTAGCTCTGATTAATTACTGTCGTTTGTCAGAGTCTGACTTCATGCCACATTTCAATGAAACTGTAACAACTCTGTCTTCTTCTTCTTCTTCTTCTTCTTCTTCTTCTTCTTCTTCTTCTTCTTCTTCTTCTTCTTCTTCTTCTTCTTCTTCTTCTTCTTCTTCTTCTTCTTCTTCTTCTTCTTCTTCTTCTTCTTCTTCTTCACCTCCTCCTCCTCCTCCTCCTCCTCCTTCACCTCCTCCCACTTCTTCATCATCTTCTCCCTTTTCTTCTTCTTCTTCTTCTTCTTCTTCTTCTTCTTCTTCTTCTTCTTCTTCACCTCCTCCTCCTCCTTCACCTTCTTCTCCTCCTTCTTCTCCTCCTCCTCCTCCTCCTTCTTCTCCTCCTTCTTCTTCTTCTCCTCTTCCTTCTCCTTCTTCTTCTCCTTCATCTCCTCCTCCTCCTCCTCCTCCTC